>VVHJ01012696.1:30099-51825 GCA_015107715.1 Tylochromis polylepis
AAAAATATTTTTTTTTTTTTTTTTTTTGAGGTTTTTTTTTTTTTTTTTTTTTTGTCATCATGTGTCTACGTGACAGATTGCCAATTTATCTTCAAAACCCTTTCCCCATTCCTCTACTTTAGGATGACTCAGTTCAGAGACAGTAAAAAGGATTGTGAGATTGAAGTGGGCGATGATGGGGAGAAAGGAGAGCTGAGCCAGCTCTTAAACAATAGTCTTTGTTCTGACCTTCAGCTGTGGTCACTTTTAGGTTTTTAGAAGTGACTGAAGGCATACAGCCGACATGGTGAGGAGGACTGGGATTCATGATTACTTTGGGTTTAACTGCTGATATGGCTCTCGCAGGTCTTGGAACAGATCTTATCCCATAGGGGGAGCGGAAAGATATGACTATATCGACAATGAACGAGGAGCTTTTGGCTAAGTGACAAGTTGGTGCTTAGAAGTCCTTTAGCTGTTTAGATTGTTGATTTAAAAACATCAGTTTAGCTTCATAAAAAGGCACAGGGCCAGTTTCAGGAACAGTTTGCATCAGCACAAATTCCTTTTGGCGTCTTTGTGACAGAAAGGCGTGGACACTGTTATTTTTGCTGCTGTATTTGTAGGATTTTCCCTATTAGAGTGCAAAACTTGGATTCAGCGAATCAGAAAATCTACTAAGGCTTGCAGCCAGCAATTTACTACCAACTGCTGAAAGCACAGAATAAAAGCATGTCTTATTTTTTTGTTGTGATAGTCATCACTTGAAGCATTAATTTTAGTGGGAATGGCAGTGAGAGATGTTATGAGAATAAAGGCGTGAATGAAACACGTGGAGCACAAAGCCAAAGTTTTGGCTCTGTCGTGTAACTCTTCAGCGAGTCCTCATCCTCAGTGCTTGGATCTGCTATATTTCTGGTCCTTTTGTATTTTAGTGTTGGAGAGAGGGGGGATAATAGTTGGCAAATGCTAGCATAGGTGCCACGGATGTAATGCAAGCACCAGAATTAGTTGTTGCAGTGTTTCATGTTCAGACATCAGTCCACAAGAAAAACTGCAGAGAGAACTGTGTGTGTATTCACTCATGAGTACACACACAGTCCTGCAACTCACAAATCGCCTTCATGTTTTGTTTTTCCCATTATTTTTGTATTATTTGTCTTTACTCCTCTCTAGTATGAAACGTCTGTAGAAATATAGCTATTAATGTTTCTTTGCTGCCCACAGGTGGCTGCAAATCAAATTAATCCCTTTGACTTTAATAAATAACTGCAGCCTCTTGTGGCAGGCAGAAAAAACAGCATGCATACATTTCAGCACATGGCACAGCAGCCTTATTAACTTGCAGATCAGTCAGGATCTGAAGTTTAAAAAGTGTTTTGCTTTTTTCTTCTACGTATCCTGATGATTTAAGATTTATATTTCAGACTCGTTTGTTAAAAAAAGAACAAAAAAAAAAAAGTTCAAGCACTCCACCTGAGCTGTGACGTTTAACCAGAGAACCATTGTTCAAAACCTCGAAGAATCAACATCAATTTTCTGACAGAAGACTTCACCCTTATATAGAAACAGATCGATTGCCACGCTGTTAAAACTCAGCTGTAAAATGTGTGCTTATACTGTCTTACACTACCACTGTGCTGGTTGTTTTGTTGGCCGATTACTTACTCACTCATTAGGTTTTGACCACCCAGTATGCTCTCATTTTGGCAGACTTTGTTGTAGCCATGTATATATATGCCTGTCAATTTGCATATTGTTGGGAGATAACCTGGACAACTTTCCTCTCCCATTGGCAACATTTTGACATTTGCCATGTTGATTGTTTTGCGATGTTCCACTGTAATGGTAATGACATGTCAGTCATAAAGTAGCTATGCCTAAAATTATACCCTGCTTTGTCATTTACTGTGGGACCATGATTTTAGATCTGAGCATTACATTTGATTAAAATAGACTTAAAACTAGTGATTGAAACTGTCGGTTAGTTTGGAATGTGTGTACTGATGTTATAGATCTGGTAGGGTCATTTTCTTATAAAATCGTGTCGGGAGGCTACACACATCTTTATGTACAGTATATGGTGCCATCGTTGCAAACTGTGCTCCATGAAACACCTAATTTCAGTAGAAAAAACCATGACAACGGCAGTTTCCTGTATTTTGGTTATGTCACTCTAAATGTCTGCAGCTTGATATTGATGCAGTCACTGGACTTGACAGATCTGTAGCTCAGAACAAAATGAAGGTCAAGTTAAAGAATGGATGTGGTCCAACTTATGTTTGCTGAGTATGGCGTTGTCCTTGTCCATTGCTTTTTAATATATTTGTGGAATACAGCATCTTAATCTGCTATATGAGCCCTCTGCAGCTGTCTGGTTGTTGTTTTCACCTTGTGAGTGTGTGTATGTGTGCATGTGTTTGTGTGTCATTCTGGCAAAATCTAATCTTGGAGACACCCACTATAGTAGTGGTGGTTTTAGTACTTTGGCATCGGTCTGTGAACTAGACATGAAGCTGTATAAACAAATAATAATTTCATGATTACAAAACTATTACAAAACTATGATAACATTTATTTAATGTAATCAGCATTTATATATTTAAAAAACCAACCAAACAAACAATAAAACATTTGCACTGAGAGTAAGCACCACAGCGCTAACTGGACTAGGTGTTGCTCGTATGGATCCTAGATGGCTGCTGGCGGTGCTTGAGCTGGGAGAGAAAGTTTAAATTTAATATGACACAATCCCAGATGAAGCTTCTGCATCTTGCATGCCTAACAGTTTGCAGAGCAGTTGTCAAAAAATATAAACCAAATGAATTATTACAACTGTGTGTGAAACTGTGTGCCATCTGTGCCAGCCCTTTGAGGAGATTTACTTATAATAGCTTTTATTGTTCTTGTTGTTGCTAAGTTCTGTAATTTTTCAATGAGAAATGCTGGCATCTTGAAATCATCTTACCTCACGTATAAGTTATGGTAAGTTGTCTTCAGACTGGGATTGTTATTGATCATTACTGATCAAAATTCATCATAACAGCCCTTGATGTGCTGCCCCAGTGGTTGCTGACTGTCACTGGGTGAAATCGATCTCAAAGAGGTTGCTGCATCAAAACCCTCCTTGTGATTGCCTTGGTCACTAGCAGATCGACTTGTGCCCAAACTCTACTAGTGGCAGAAACATCTGCAAAAAAGGTTTTTGATGCAACAACATATAACTTTTTGTGACTGATTTCACCTACTGTAGCAATTGCCTGCAACCATTTTCCCCCATTCCCACTGAGGGTAGAAACAACAAGCTTGTTTCACCATTAGAGGCAAAAACTAACAGGTGGTGATATGCGACTCAAATTTAAACAAATGACTCAACCAAGCATCTCTAGCTGCTCTTGTTAGCTGCAATTTATGTGACAGGAAGAGAAAATGGTGGATGGAAATTACTGATGCTGTTCCATATTGTGTGGCCGGGTATATGACACCAGTTCAAACAGTTGAAAAGCGGTGAGTCAAGCAAATTGAAGTTTCTTTAGTTATTGTGAAACTAGTGCTAAGAAGTTATGTTAGACTTTTATTTTAAATTTCAAGGGAAACACTACCTAGACTACTTTTGTGCTTACATCTGACTCATGATGAGTCATTTATATTGTACTATAATGCTGCTGCTGCTGCTGCTGAGACCTTGTTTCAATGGATTCACACTTCAAATTAGGTAGTCTGTCATCAGTGACAGTAACTCACTGGAAAAGAAGGGTAGAGAATGCACTTCATTTACTTGCACTCATAAATGCTGCTGCCTGCAAGGTGCAGGCATTGATAAAATGTTGTGCAGTTTTTTTTATTTTGTGTGTGTGTGAAATATCAGTATCACAAATTTTCTTGAAGTTTCATTATATAATTTTGAGGCTTTATTGACCACCTCTAGACACAATCAACGCCAAAGTCTGCCTGCACAAGTGGGAAACCAGAGGGGATCAGATTTTTAATGTAGAGGGAAAAGGAAAAGAAGAAGGGGGATCCTAAATCAAATAACTGGAGTTGTTTGACCAACATTCAAAAAAATTAATTGGATTATGATAATCAGCTCGTCATCTAAAACATTTATCATATTCATGATTTATTCTTTTATTTTACTGTGAAGTAACCCCAACTTCAACCCATCAATTAGATACGAATGCCAATACTGATCTTACCAACAGAGCTTCATCAGGGGATGTTGGTAGTGGACATAAATGGTATGATGGGATTTGGATGTAGATTCCAGGTACTGAGCTGCAGTCGCACAGTCGTTAGCAGAACGATTGCAGAAGCTATGAAAAGGAAGGTTTACAAAATTGTACAGAGACCTGCTATGATGTGTGATTTGGAGATATTTCACTGACAAAAAGACAGGAGGCGGAGCCGTAGATGGCAGAGTTGAAATGAGTTGCGGATTAGAAAAGAGAAGGGCAGCTCAGGTTAAGTGATTTGGACACAAAGTTAGACAGCCATGGTTGATGGTTTGGACATGTACAGAGAAGGGATAGTGGATGTATTGGACAACGGCTGTTGAACATGGAGCTGCCAGGCAGGAGTAAAAGACAAAGACCACAGAGGGGGTTAATGGATGTAGTGAAGGAGGACATGCAGAGTGTTGAACTGATAGATGAAGATGCAAGTTATAGGGTCAGATGGAGGTAGAGGATCCACTGTTGCGACTGCTAAAGGGAGCAGCTGAAAGAAGAAGAAGATAAAAAAAAAGCTGTGGCCTGACTCATAATGTGATGATACTTTCAAAACATTTAACATTAATAAAGCAGGATGAAAATTAACTTTGTGATACTTTAATGATTAAAATAGGCCAACATTAGGAAACAAAGCAGTATGTTTTTCTCCACCTGTGTTATTCAAGTCAAATATTCGTGCATCTTTTCTCTCGTTTCGTGTTCCTAAATGTTTGTTCTTTTTACCAGCCACTTTACAACATATTGTGCCAGGTAGTGTTGGTGTGTAAACAGGAGAGCTATGGATGGCCTTTCAGAAGAGGTTGGTAAGAGCTGAATCCATGTTTAATGGCTCTCAGCTTGGCAGTGTTTGCTCACTGGTCTCAGAAGTGGTTTCTGGATGGCAGCCCTGCCACATATATCAGCGCTGTGAAGCTAACACGATTTTAGATTTTATTGTTTTTGCCAAATTAAATAACTTTGTTTTTTGAACCACTGCAGCTGCAGTTCAAAGCTTTCTCTATTCAGTCTATTTGGAAGCCCTTAGTTGTGTCATGTTGCTTTGAATACCCCACATGGACATGGTGATTGTCAGAGCTCTTTTAAAGCAGACACTGATTGCTAATTTGCATTCAAGTTAATATAATACACCTGAATAAATGCCTTTGTTAATGCGATTTAGTTACTTCAAAGCACTTTCCATGCGGTGTCTCTATTTTTCCCAGCTCCCTCAGTGCCCATTAAATGCTGGAACTAATTAAAATCAGACACTGACCAATTGTCAAACAAGCAAGCCATTGTTTAATTACTATGAATCCATTTTTCATTAGCAGGAAATGGCTCTCAGTAGAACCCTTCAACCTGTTTGAATTTAATAAAGTGTCTAGCCGCTCTGCATATATTTGTCAGAGTCTTGAATCTGGATTCTCCTAAGATGAAACCTGAGTACAGCGTTTCCTTGATAATTACACTGGACATGTTCTGTTATTACAACAGCAGCAGCGTATATTCTGCACAGGCTTGTTTCAAAGCTAAACCATTCAGAGTTGCCATCATGTAAAGGAATTTTGAGTCTTTCTGAAATCAAAGCCACTTCAACTCGGTGTGGCTCAATTGAAAACATGGTTGGAAACAACAGACTTGATTATGCAGGCTGAGGAAGCAACGAGATGGAGGTGCTCCCGTCACCACTCCTGATGTTATGTATGGAGTTATTCCCCCTCTTCCTTTCTGTGCGTCTCTGCCTCTCCTCTCCAGGGTGAGCCATGAAAAGATGGGAATTTTGAGCAGAGGTAGCAGAATGTATTGTCATCTTGTATGTATTCCTGCAGGAAGCCCAGTTTCATGCCGAATGTTGCATTTTTAATACTGACAGAAACCAGAATATGATATGATGATATAGTGTGTAGTGTCTACATACCTCAAGCTTTGCTAGTTCTGACTTTATGTTTTTGAACTTCACATAGCCATTAGGATATACCGATATTAGATAATGATGTGAGGGGAGGGAGAGGGGGTGGGATGTACAGAATTGAGTTTTTGCTGGCTTTTTGTGTATAATGAAGAAAAAATGAGACATTTCAATCCAGATTGTGATTCCCACAATGCAAGATTTGTTATTTTGAACTTCTCATTTTATAAGTGAGATCAGGCCCCCCTCCTTTTTTCTTTTTCTTTTCTTCGGGCACCATGTGTCTGTAAGATGCAGACTTTTTTGTGGGAAATGTTTGAAAGGAGAGTTACCTGTAAAATATAATAGTCTTAAAAAAAAAATCAACGATTTGTCAGTAGTGCTGGTCAATACATTGCATTCTTTATATTCATTGAAATGTGAGCAGGGACCACATCACAAAGGCTGCCTGAAACACACTGGAAATCCATTTTATGTGCAGACACCATGGTTTTGCACTCCAAAGGGAAATATTTGACCTTGTTCAGCAAAGCATGTTTGAAATAACTGCTTTTCTTTATTCAGTAGGAAGTTGCTATCCAGGATTTTTTTTTCTATACTGAACAATGTTGTTCAGTATACGTTTATGTATTTGCCTTTTTTTTTTTTAAGTCACTTTATACCCGTGTTATCTGAAGTATTTAGTCAGGAAATGAAACCATTGTTAAGTCATCTCTTCCACATTAGCCTAAAAGTTGAGCTTGACGGTTCTTTCTACACTATTATATAATGATACTAATGTTATTTCTAATTAACAAAATCACTGCTGAGTCATTGTGGAATTTCATTTAAGACACTATGTGCTGTGGAAAAAGTGTTTTTTTTTTCTTTGTTAATTATTTAAATGTCATTCATATTTGGTTGATTTAACAGCTCATTATCTTTTGTGTCTTCTCTCCATTTGTCTCATTTTGTCCTTGTCACACAAACACTTTAAATTAACTGCAAACTGCTGTGAATAGTAGCAATAAATAGGATTTATTTATTTTCTTTAATGCAAGAAAACCTAAAAGTAACTAGTAAAAATAGGACTGTCTCTTATGTCTTCAGGAAAAATAAAATCTGTTCATTTCCTTTGAAACTATCAGCATCCACTGTTATTTTTGGTGTTTTCATTATTAAAATAATAGCAGTCCCTCGTTTTGATCTGGCAGCTTCATTCCAGGCTTTGCACACAGAAGTATTTGAATGTACTCTTTGAGCTCGTTGAATAATTTAAGTTAAGGGTTTCCTTGCTATGGATGGAATCAATATCTGACCAAATTCTTGCAGAGTGGCTCATAGAGATTGTATCAATCTTATGAAATACAGATAGTTATATCTGACATTTTCTGTAGAGTCTATATTTTGGATATTACATAATGGCTTGGTTGAAGCGCGAAAACATATCTGCTGCTTTTAGGTTTTAATCTGAACTCTCTGTTGACCTTTTTAATGGCCACAGTGCAATGAGTCAGCAGAGGAAATTAAATTTTTTTTTATATTATATCATCTAATTAAAGTCAGATTTAAAGCTGAGTGATGTGGGAGTGAAGGCAGTGTAATTTAATATAAATTGCTTTATTAATTCATTCTCAGCAACGCTGCCGTTTTTGATGTATTGATTTGAAATCCTGGGAATCTTTCTGAGAAGATTTTCTTGTCTCTGAATCGATGGCAATGTAATTGGATAGAAGCTCTCAAGGCTCTAATTATAATCTCGGATGGTGAAATGGTGCCGTATGCTTTCAGGCATCCAACAGCAACTCGGAATGGAAGAAAACCCTGAAATACCTTTTAAATATGTTGTTTTTCCACAAATAATAACAAACAAGTTGTTTTCTTTTAGCGTTGCATTTGTATGACAACTTTTAGATAGTGAAGACTGAAGCACAAAGGAGACTGTTTCAGTTCAGAATATTTAATTGCTTTTTGCAGGATTATTTGGAATAACATCATCTTTCTCCATTGTTTCAGTTCACCTTGCTGCTGGCAGCTCAGGAAAAGACACACAGGTAAGAGAAACAGTTGACCCCCATTATTCTTTGTTTCCTGTGTGAAAATTAAACTCGATATGATACTGATATTTTACACTGTCAGTACACTGAGGTACTGTAAGTAGTGAATCATTTATTTCTTGCTGTTCATTTGATCAGGAAGCCTTCTCTTCCTGACCAGCTCAAATTAGCCATGTTTTTGTAATTGATTGTGTATTGGCCTCTAGATCAGAAGTTTGATTTGCTCAGCACAAAATCGATTTTCTGCAAGTTCAGTGTGGTTTTCTTGCTCTTGCACTTTCTGTAGTCTGCAGTTGCTGCTTGATAAATAATTAACATTTTCAGTTGCTCTACTTCTTATTGGTGAGAGAAGATGTTGACAGTAAGCCTCCTGGCAGAGGTGCTTAGCATCACAAAAATGGCAAATTGCTGTCTTACTTTTTTACTGATGTCAACTAATTCTTTTCCTGCTGAGAAAGTTTTGCCCTTTTAGTTTGACACTTTTTCATTTTTGTTCCCCCGTGTTCTTATAAATGATGAAGAAATAGTTTTTAACTAAACCTCCAATGTGATCCAACTGAATATAAATGTCCTAAAACAGTTGGTTCTTTGTTGGATTGTATTCATGAGAACTGCAGAAGCTATTGGCATCGAATTTAAACAAAAAAAGGAAGTCAGTTTCCCTAATAAAATAACCAAATCTATTAGAAAGGATACTCATTCAAATCATGATCCCCCTTTTTAAGTAAGGAACCATTTGGCACAGCTGCCCATCAAAGTGATAAAGTAAAAAGATTTATATAATATCCACCCAGGAGAAGAAACCCATTAGGGGCACTGAAAAGAGCTGAGTTTTTATAACAATGAAAAGATAATCAGGAATAAAATTGCTAATGTGCTGAATAAAAGACAGAGAAACCAGTTTATGGAGTTCCTTTATATCTAAACTGCAGCAATGCATCTATTCATACACTTAAATGTCTGCAAAAAGCAGGAGGAAACAGCTCAACATTTATTTCTGTCTTTTCCTGTATTTACCCTTACACGAGGTTGCTAATGGTTTTGAAAGCTCATGATCTCTTTATACTCCCAGCATATTATGAATTTCCTAATGCACTCACTGCCCACTGCACAAGCTGTGGCTAAAGGGGCAGGGTAGGTCACCCACTGCTCAGAAGTTTGGTGGTTCAATAACCCCTACTCCAGTCTGCACGTCCAAGTGTCCTTGGGCCATGTTTACAGTGAAAAGTGCTGCACTCACGTGTGGGTGCCATAGGTGAATGTGGCTTATAATGGAAAGCACTTTGAATGTATAATGAATAGAAAAGCACTATATAAATCCATTTACCAGTTAGAAAATTTTAGCAGGTTTCTCAGACATAAAGACACTTTGCTTTCTGTGTATAAATTTGTTATATTTAGCGTGTGTGTGTTTTGTGCAACTCGGGTCAAATGCAGAGTGTGACCCAGGTTATTTATTTCCTTTTTAGATCTTCCGACCTGAGAAACAACATTAACAAATTAGAACGGAATACAAATTTTTAGGTCATGGAAGTGCTCCAGTTTAGTTATGAAAAATCATGAAATATAGATCAGGGCCGTGGCAGGAGACTTGAAGGTCACTTACACACAAAACATTTTGCAGCATATCCTTAGAAATTAGTCAAAGTTTAAGAAAACAACATTAGTTTAATGTTTGGAATTTTAAACCATTTATGAATAAAGCAATTACTAAATGCTTATCCCACTGATAGTAATTGACATTTTACAAAACGGCTTTTCAGCCTTTTTTTGTGGCAGGGGTAATATGAAAAACAACAAATATTTCCTGCTGTACATCAAAAATAAGTTGTTTTTGAAGTTTAGATTTTGCTTCCTGATTCTCTTGTCCATATTCATATTTATTCATTTTTGTTGACGTTTTTGTAATTACTTGTTATTGTGCAATAAGTGGCTCCGATCATTAACAGGGCCTCATCAGTGGAAAAACAGGAAGTGCTTACAGAATCCGCTAGAATACTAAGCAAATACTAATTAGTATATCCAATAGAAATTTCAGAAGCAGTATATATGTAAATGCCATTGTATAGATATTTAGTAGACTCAATCCACCAAGGTAAGCCTTTTAACTAAATTACTGCTTCTTCAGAGCTTATTTTTACATGATTTTCAGACCAAATGGTCAGCACAGAAGATCTGCTGCTGCATGAAAGAGGATTCCCCAACTGACTTCAAACAGCTGCGCTCATCAGATCCGAAAAAATCTGCACGGCTCGTGTAGTGTGTGATATGGGAAATGCTGATATCAGAATGCAAAGAAGCAACGACCAATTTTACTGCTGCTTACTATTTACTCCGTTCCAATGGAAGAAGACGTTGTGCTTCATACTTTGCTTTAATCAGCTTTTTGATTATAGAATTGCAACAAGAGACTCATCATATGTAATTCAGGAAACACAGTTGCAGCTGTAAATATCGGTATAATCAGTTGTCATCTTTCAACACAGTCAGTGGCTTGCATATGGACCCCCTCCCCACCTCCCTGTCCTTTGAAGATGGCCTAAAGCCGCTGATGACTTGCAGCAGTTTGAACTGAAAATGACTTAGAGAAGGTGGCAAAGGCAAGCACAGGTGCTGTGATTATCTATCGCTTCAGGACTTCAGAAACAACAAGAATACTACACATTTGCTTATATAAGCATAAGTACCTTGATTGTGTGTACTTTGAGGACTCATGAGGTAAGATGCAAGAGAACTATATAATATGAGAACAAACCTCCTGCTGATGGTCCTGCAAAGCCAGTGAAAAGCATTTCTCTAATGTTTGACTGTGAGGCTTTGCAAGTTATGAATACACTTCTAAAATTAAATACATGACCCAGCCTGAAAACGTTCCACTCTGAAAGGGTCAGGATCACCTTCTGGTGGTGTTAATATATGTGGGGGGAAAGCAAAGACCAGTCATCTACCATACACATGGAGACAAGCAGAACAAATGTAATAGAAAGTGCATCTTTTTGAGTCAATGAGTTATTTCATGTGTTTTTCAGACTAAGTGGTATAGTTTCATGAAGTTGTATAATATAAAACTTTTCTTGGGTTTGCCTGTAGACTGTGCAGGATGGGACATGGTGTTCTCTGAAGGTAGGGGCAAGCATTCCAGTTACTCCAAAATGATATCGTTTCTTTGTGAAGTAATCCAGATAACAAATATAACAGCCACTTATTTTCAACTGTGACCAGCTACCTAAAAGCAGAGAAGAGTGCTTTTTGTCCTTTGTAGGTTTTAAGTCTTGAGCACATTTCAGTTGTTGACATATTGATTAGTCTTGAAGATAAAGAAAAGTGATTCCTTAAAAATGCAATATTTGACATCTGATGTCTGAATCGTTGCTTCAATTTGTCTGCAGTGACCTCAGCTCAGGAAAAAAGATGATTTTTTCTGAGATAACAAACCTTTGTGAGTGTTGTCAATATTCATTCAAAGATCCCACAGTACCTGGAAAAAATCCTAAGTACCAGCAGTTCCCAGATGTTACACACTAATTTCCATTAAGCCCCAACATTATCTATTATATCTGGAAATCTATTGCTTAGAGAAAACCTGTGTACACACATGCAGCTCTAGATTAGCCAAAAGTATTTAATCTTAATTCTTTAATCATTCCTTTTCACAGTCAAAATTATTGTCACCTTTTAGATGTTATTATTAATAAAGTTTTTATCATTAAAAAAGGAGGCAAAATGGGCTCATACCTGAAGCCTGTTTCAGACATGCATTTAATTCTATTAATCAGATGGCATCTAAATGTGTTGGCTTCAGGTCTTAAGTCCTTATAAAAGTCACAGTAGCACTGGATCAAACTTAGTGAAAAAAACATCACGTTTCAGTCTGTTGCAGGTCTGAACAGCAGACTGCTGTCTGCAGGGACAAAAAATAACTTGATGTACTATCTAATCTTGAATAACAACAATATCCTCTCCGTCACAATCGAGGTAATGTCTGAATGAAACCGTGAAGAACATTAACCTAAAAATGTACCTATAATGAAAGAGAATACCATCACTTCAACAGATTGATGAGCAGCCATGTTATCTATCACATGTATAAAAGAAACTTAATCCATCTTGACTGGGTTGTCATTGTCTATGTTTAATTGACAGCAGGTACCGAGCACAGGTAGAAGAGACAAAATACAACAAACAAGCCCTTTCTACTTAAAATGACTTTCCTGAACAAATGACTCTATGTGGGTCTGTGAAGAACCGAGTACACCCCAAGATTCAGTAGTTTATACAACCACCTTTAGCAGCAATAACTTGAAGTAATTGTTTTCTGACTGTTATGACTGTTTTCAGTTTCTCATATTCATTTGTCTTTATAACATTGCTTCAGTTCACTGAAGTTTGCATACATTTATATATGCACAGTTCTCTTAAAGTCCTGCATTTTAAGGTCTGGACTTTGACTGGGCCATTGCAGCGTCTTGATTCTTTTCTTTTTTGGCCATTCTGGTGTAGATTTGCTGCTGTGCTTTGGATCATTGTCCTGTTGCATGATCCAATTTCAGTCAGTCTTATCTGTTAGACGGATGGCCTCACATTTGACTGAAGAGTGCTTTGATATACAAAGGAGTTTATGGTGAACTCAATGATGGTGGCTACACACTAGCCCAAAATCACCACCACTTCACCAATGTCCTTTACAGTTGGTATGAGCTGTTTGCACTGATATGTTGTGTTTGGTTTTTGCCAATCATGGCGCTGGCTATTATAGCCAAACATCTTTAGTTTTGGTGTAGCCTGTCCAAAGAGCATTGTTCCAGAAGTCTTGTGGTTTGTTAACCCCTTTTTTTTTTAAAGTTATTCTACCTTGTTCTTTTTAGAGAGAACAGACTTTCTCCTTTTTCTAATTGTAGTTGTCCAAACTTTCACATTTAGCATGCAAACTGTAGAGTCTCAGTTCTTGGCTCTTGGTTTTTTTGCAATTCTCTGAGCATTGCTCGGTCTAACCTTGAGGGCAATTTTTAGTGGGATGTCCACTAAGAAGGATTGTGTTAACATACACCTGAATGCTGCAGAGTTCTAAAACCTCTGCATTTACAATGGTGGTCACGGTTGCTGATGATCAGTTGCTAAAACGTTTCTGATTAGCAGCACCTGGTTGCTACTTACCCTCTTAATTTCTATGGAAATAGTAAAGGTGTACTTAGTTTTCCTGTGAACACTTTATTTTTCATTTGACTGCAAGTGTTTCTTCCCAGAATGTTTGTTTGGGGTCACATTTTGAGGAGAAAAGTGATTTAATATCTCGGGTAAAAGGTCATTTCATTTTATTAAGTTGTTTCGTTGAAATACAATCTGTTTCCTTGAAATGTAATTGAGAATGCAGTGTAGATCTATATTTGATTATAACATTTTGGGGGCAGGAGCAAGCTGTCACTATTGTGTACGGATGCTGTTTTGTTAGTTTACAGGTAATGAAACCCTAAACAAATCAGTGACTTTTGTGTATGTGTTTATATCCTTCAGCAATGGCTCCATAGTGTAGTGGTTTACATATTTGCCAAATAAGCAAGCAATGCTGGTTCAAAACCCTTTGGGGTTGTGCCAGGAAGGGTATCTGCCATTTAAAAAAAAAAAATCTGCCAAATCAAACATTCACAGATACTTGCTGTGGTGAACATTTGTGAATAGGGAAGTAGCCAAAAATAGCTTTAATGTTCCATCCATCAGTAGCCATGCCAGTTTCTTTAAAAGCTAATTAATCAGTAAGTATGATTAAAAGAAAATACAATACTGCTGTTAAATAGAAGCCCACATATCTTCATCTAGTTACACTTAATAACAGTGGAAAGTGTTTTTAAATGGTCCTCTGGGTTTTTTTTTCTCCAAATGGCAAGTATGCCAATACATGAGAGGAACAAGCTGGGGCTAAGATAAGTAGTATTCTTGCTTGTAAGTAAGATAAGAAGGAGAGTTTTGTATGAAAGTTAATGTGGGTTGTTGTCTGAAGTCTGTGCCTCTTGTGTGTAGCTGGGTGCTGTCTGGTTGTTACTGTGACCATCTGCCTTTGATCAAACGGTGTCATTATTGCTTTATCCAGATATGGTTTAAAATGGGGTGTTTTAATTAGCTGTGCAGAAACAAGGTCTCCATCTATGTCATCAGAGGACTAACAATATTCTGATTAATTTATGCTGAGATATAGGCCACAATCGTTAGGACTATAATGGTTCTAAAACTAAGACCTAATCAGTGATACAAACATCCACAGTCTCATATGGCTGTTCCATCTTCCCGTTTCACAAAGCTGTGCCGCCCACCACCTTTCCCACCCGGCCTGACCAGCTGCCACAACTCTTACTGCTGATAATGAATGGATGTTACAGAGAGAAATGTTGCAGAAGTGTATCAGCTCATTGGATGAATGTAAACACAGACACGAGGGGATTATGTGTAGCAGCCATGGCAGAAAGTAGAAGGATCACCAGCAAAAATATGTTTAACCATTGTCTGTTTAACCATTTTTTTGCCTTGGTGTAAATAGCATGTGTAAAATGCACTGGCTGAGAAACAACTTAACGTATGTAGGCCTACTGGTATACAGTAGGTCTACCTGTTAGAAACTTAGGTATTGGTTATAAAAATAAAGAAAAGAAATGAAATAAGGCACTGGACCTTGAATGTTGTAGTCCTGTGTGAGTGATCTCCTTTTCTAAATATTGATGGGTAAAATTTTGTCAAAAACATCTATCAGCCATGTTATGAAGAGGCCACGGAGCATACTGTGACCCTAAATAACCTACACAGCAGGGCTTGACAGTAACGGCTGCCCGTTGCCCCAGGCAACCGGATTTGGACCACTGTCAACAATTTTGTGCTGTCTGGTCGCCTGTGTTGGCAACAGTTCTCCAGTGCTTAGAAAAGCAAAGCTAAATCCCTCAGAGTACAGTCTTCAAACTAAGCAAAAGTGCCCTCGTTGAACTATTTCACTGCGTGAGAAATAGAAGAAAAATGAATAATAACACAATAGATTGGTATTATTGCCAAATAAGACAAGCCAAATCTCCGGAAAAGTTTGGGAGATAAATACTGTTTATGTTTGGAAAAAAATAAAAAGGCACCTCAAACTCTGTGCGACATGAAAAAATTTTACTTATCCTGATAAATTCAATATCAGTTGGGGCAAGGAGGCAGGGGGCAAAAACCAACACAGCTGGTGCACCTATGGAAAGATTAACCAACAATGCACTTGTAAGTATTAGCTCAGCAAATCAGAAGTCTGGCGAACGTTGATATGGCGTGCTGTATTTTTGACAAGAAAGACTCCTTTTCAGACTCGACCAGATAAAAAACAAAAAAATTAAACCAGGCTTGCAGGAGTTAAATATTAATCCCTTTGTGATTTAGCATCCTAAATTCATTACCTTGCAAATGTGGAATTTATATTCAGTGGCATCATTCTTTCATTCTTACTTTTACTTTGGATTGTTAATAAAGCTGAGCCTCTTGTTCTTAATCGAATCCATGATGCTTGTTGCTATGGATACAGCTATAACTTTATGCCAGTTAATTACATTTTAGAGTTACTTGATTGGATGCATATAATTACTTACTGTCATTTGTTTTGGTTAGTTGAATTGTAAAAATGATTAAGGGTACATGCAGTGATATACCCTCAGTATTAGTTAACAATAGCCTGCTTTAAATCTCCCTATACACTTTGCCTGTGTCTTCTTAAGTACCAGGGCTTTCAGAACAAATCTATATCAAGTGAATCTGTCATGGCAGTCCTGGTGATTTGACTTCTTCTACTTCTATTTGATGCAGAAGCAGAATGAAGATCTTACTGTCATTATATAACTGCACATGTTGTCATATTAGAAGAATCGAAATAACAACATTTTTTTTTGTTGCTCCAGTTTATGATAGTACCCTTTTTTTGATAATAAAAACAATCCTGAAAGTTAAAAAAACATCAATTCTTTTTAGCTCTATAATTTAGCAAATGCAACAAAAATATGCTATTAATGTAATGAAAATGCGTCAGGAGATTCATTGTAAGGCTTAGATATGATTTGTGGCTCGATGTAAATATTTTTGCTCAAAATGACTCAAACATTGCTTAGATCGATAGTCTTTGGTCTATACAGTGTCACAGTTGCTAAACCATATGTACAGTTGGGACAATCATTATTTGATCCCCTGCTAAATTTGTAAGTTTACTCACTTCCAAAGAAATAAACAGTCTCTAATTTTTATAGTAGTTTCAGAGAGTCAGAATATGAATCAAAAATCCAGAAAAAATATCATCCATCAGTTCATTTATCCATCCATCAATCCATTTGAAAATACATTATATAAAAGATGAATTGATTTGAGTCATGCTTTGAATGTCATTGAAGTTCTGGCTCCCTTATGGCATACAGATTATAATCAGTCAATCATATTCACTCTCACCCAAATCATTGAAATGAGGTGTTCCAGATGCTACAGACCTCCAAACTACATGCGGGCCTTCACATTCACGTTTAAGAAGCATAGAGAGCGTCATGGAATGGGTACCATGGCTGAGCAGCTGCATCCAAGCCTGACATCACTAAGTGCAACGCAACTCATTGAATGCTGTGGTGTAAAGCATGCCACCACTGGACTCTAGAGCAGTGGAGCCGTGTTCTCTGGTGTGGCGATTCACACTTCTCTGTCTGGAAATCCGATGGCGCTGCAATATAACAGCTTCACCTGTCAGACGGGCCGACATCATAATAAACCCTATAGATCAAGAATGGGATGTCATTTAAGTTCATATGCGTGTGAAGGTAGACAAGTGAATACTTTTGACAATATAGTGTACTTGTGATTTCAACTCTTTATGTGTATAAAGTACACTTGTCTACAGAATCAATTTCTTCCACTGCAACCTCTCCACCACCATGGCAAAGCCAAAGAGCTGTCAAAGGACATTAGAGAAAAGATTGTAGACCTGCACAAGACCATCAGCAAGAAGTTTGATGGAGAGGTGACAACTCTTGGTGTGATTATTTGGAAATGGAAGACGTATAAAGAGCTGGAGCTCCATGCTAGAGCTTGCCTAATGGAATGTGGATGACCATGAGAAAACTGGTGGGTCAGCTCAAAACTACATGGGAGGAGCTTGTTAATGATTTGGGGGCAGCTGGAACACAGTCACCAAGAACACTATTGGTGACACACTACACCATAATAGATTGAAATCTTGCAGCACTCGCAAGGTCGCCGGCTCAGGTAGGCACATGTACAGGCCTGTCTCAAATTTGCCAGTAAATATGTAAATGATTCCAAGCAGGCTTTGGAGAAATAGCTGTGGTCAGATGAAACCAAAATTAAGCTATTTGGCATCAATTCAACCTGCCATGATTGGAGGAAGAGAAATACTGAGTGTGACCCAAAGAACACCAAACCCACAGTCAAGCGTGGAGGATGACTTCACTTCACTGAGAAGCCAATGGACAAAGCCATGTGCTGTAAACTCTTTAACGAGAACCTCTTTCCCTCAGCCAGAACATTAAAAGGTGGGTTATGGATGGGTCTGCCAACATGAAAGTGATCCAGAACATACCAGCAAGGCAACAAAGGAGTGGCTAAAGAAAAAGCACCTAAAGTCATGGAGTGGTCAGACAATCTCCTGACCTCAATCCTATAGAAAAATCTGTTGATGGAGCTGAAGCTTCGGGTTGCCATTTGGCAGCCAAGAAAACTAAAGGATTTAGAGAGTTTCTGTAAAGATGAGTGCCAAAATGCCTCCTAATATGTATGCAAACCTGGTGACCAACTACCAGAAATATCTGGCTGCTGTGCTTGCCAACAAGGGTTGGCAAATACTAAGTCATGTTTTGCTTGGGGATTAAAATTCTTATTTCACTCAGTTTATGTCTTTTTTGTAACGTGTTTTTTCTGGATTTTTAGTTGATATTTTGTCTCTCTCCATTAAAATGAAACAAGCATAAAATCAGAGACTGTTCATTTCTTTGTAAGTGAGCAAATTTGCTAATTCAACAGGCGATCAAATAATTATTTCCTCCACTGTATTGCAACAGACCAATACAAATGGTGCATGAAAGGAAACACTTATCAACCTGACAATGGTGAGGGGAAAGTAAAAAAAAAACCAGCAAAAAATTTTGTGAAAGCAGAAGGCGTGTTTGTGAGATATGTCCTCCAACTATTATTTAGTTTATTACATTCATATTACTTAACATTTGCAATAAATAACGAATTGCTGTAATCTTACAGTATGTAGGCGCTTTCATTTCAGTGTCTCTGTACTTTGACTACTTCTGCTACTACTTCTGTGATCCAAACCCAGTGGTTCCCACTAAGTACAAACACATTAAACATTAAAGAAAACAAGTCACAAGTAATTATTGTATCATTTTTCATGAAGGTTGAGTAATTTCATTGAAGAGCTGGGCACTTTAGCTTTTTGCAAATGTTGCTCAAACAGGAATAAGAAGCACCTGTGTTATGTCTACTTTCATTTGCATATGGTGCACTATTTAGAATGTGTAAAGGAAGGATGGTGCATGTGGGACTAACTCAAAATAAACCAGTGTGTTTATCATAAGCAAAGAACATGTCAGCCAGTGCAAGTGGATCACCGGTGACTCACTGACATGTTTAATATTTTTTGGACGACGACAGACCGCCGTGGCTTAGAGGAGAAAGCTTTATTTGGCTTTGGCTATGCAGGCAATATTTGTTGCATGAATTCATTGTTGTGTTTTGTCTTTCTTGAGCTCAAACAATTTGTTGATTAACCACCTCAGCCATCATACAAAAGAAAACCCAGACTAAATAAATGCCAAGCAACACCTGAAATGTGAAAATATGCTGCTTTTATGTTTTTATATTAGTGCAAACTTCATATATTCTGGGTTTTGTTATTCTTATTTATTAGTGCCAGACACTTAAGGATGTCACCTTGCTGTCTGTTGAAATTAGATTTTATTTTAATAATAATAAATATTAAGTCGATGATTGGGAGGGGTTGACCAAGACATTTTTCTTTCTTTGTATGGAACATCAATAACATGCATGTGCTTGGTAATTCTTGGCATCAATAACAGCAAGTTAATGTCTATGACCTGATATCATACTTTTCAACTGCAGTCAACAAAACGCTGAAAAGGAAGAAAACCTGACAAGAATAGCTTGCTAATGTTGAGACAGAAGACGTTTTAACTCATTAAGTCATTACACATTAGCAGTTTTGCTTGTGTGACAAATTGGCAATGAATAAAATTTTAATCTGTCAGTTTTCTGGACACCCTAAAATTGGGGAGGGATATGAAAGATGTTTTGATTCTTGAACCGCTCAATAGATCTAAAAGCATCCATAAAATGAAGCTGACAGTTTGGAATCATCTTAATTTATAGTTGAAGCTGCAATTTTAAAATAGACAGCCCTCCTCCTGGAGTTCGCCCCTACTCGCTGTTCTAAACCACTCCAGCTACACAAACACAGGCATATGCATGCTAAGACTTTGCATGCAGATTTTTGGTGAATGTGTTCTGCTTTCCCCATTGCATCACTATATCTAGTATAAAAGTCCTCAGATTGGCCAAAGCCTAAACACAGCAAAGATGAGGTACAGGACTCTATTTCCCTTTTATACCAGTTTAGTTGCAATATTCTGAAAGGTTTTTATAATTTTATGTAAAATTACACAAAAACACAAGAACCCAGCTTTAACACAAATATAGACTCCAACCTTTCACATACTTAAGGTGCTCAGAGTCCTTCTAGACATCAACTTCTCTGAACATCACACATTTTCCACATGTCAAAATTCAGAAAATCCTGCAACCTTGAAACATGCTTGCCATCAGTAAGCAGAAATCTAATGTGACCTGACAGGTCACTCATGTCAGTGAAGCGTCTGTGTCCTCGGGGACTGAGAGACGTAACAGGGCCAGGAACTCTCCTTTGTGTGTATGTGTAGAGCATCCATATCAAAGGCAGGGATCAAAAGGTTGTCATTGCAGTGTCCTTGATTACATAACAGTTGCATTAGGTAGGCTGAGGATCGTTCTTCAGTTTACACATGTACACCTCTGAGAGTACCTTTACTGCGGTGCTGCCTTTGTTCTAAGGTTACACTACATGAGGCACAATCTTTCTGTCTGTCTGCATCAGTGTTGTGGTGTCTTAGATCAAAAGCGCTCAAGGCATGGTGAAACTAACCCCTTCAGATGGACAGTATAGACTCTCAGCAATTTCTTTTTAACACCAATGGGTGTCTGATTCCCGCTGCAAATGGCTGACAGCCTGCTGTCAGATGGGATTAAGGAGAGCCTCACCTGCGTGCAAAAGTATAGAAGGCTAAGAAGAGCCGGATTCTGTGAGCTGAGACTAATTAATCTCTCAGTAATAGTAAAAATGATATGAGACCTGATGTGAGTTCACTCTGGCGTGGAATATGAGATCATTTACCAAAGAAAGATTTGTAGCCCTTGTGTCACCCAGGGATTTTATGAAGTGAAACCAAAGAGATGGCTTTAAAAGGAATTTTAGGTCAAATCCAATGACTCATTTCTTCACCATATAAATTTGTTGTTGAAGCAGATTTTATTTGCATGTTGTTTACATGCAGGTAATAGATCAAGCTTGTAAAGAGGCCACAATATGCTCTTTTGTAGGTTCATAAATTTATTCTGGAGGTTTTCTGGAATTGGCTTACATCGCTTCCCGTTTGAAAAACCTTTTTTCATTCTTACCGTGCATGATGCAACACTTCACTTCACCATTTGTCTGAAATGCTTTGTTTTATGTTCGTTCTCTCTAAAGCCTCCGTATTAAACCTAGCCTGCTTTGACTGGTCAGCCAGCTATCCATTATGTAATGCCTTCTTTTCTGATTTTTGCAGACAAGGGAAGTGTATCAACCTATCTCTAATAATCGGCTATGTACCACAGGCCTTCAAACTGGCAGTAGTTAAACTGTTAAAAAGCCATCTCTAGACCCAGTGATCTTAGCTAATTATAGGCCAATCTCTAGGCAAGGCAAGGCAAGTTTATTTATATAGCACAATTCAACAGCAAGGTGATTCAAAGTGCTTTACAGAGACATTAAAAACAAAAACAAATAAAAAGCATGATTTAAGATGCCTTCCTTTCATATCAAAAATTCTTGAAAGAGTCGTTGTCAAACAGCTAACAGATCATCTGCAGAGGAATGGCTTATTTGAAGAGTTTCAGTCAGGTTTCAGAGCTCATCACAGCACAGAAACAGCTTTAGTGAAGGTTACAAATGATCTTCTTATGGCCTCTGACAGTGGACTCATCTCTGTGCTTGTCCTGCTAGACCTTAGTGCAGCGTTCGATACTGTTGACCATAATATCCTATTAGAGCGATTAGAACATGCTGTAGGTATTACAGGTACTGCACTGCAGTGGTTTGTATCATATCTATCTAATAGACTCCAATTAGTGCATGAAGAGGACTCTCCATTTACATGAAATAAGGTTAATTATGGAGTTCCACAGGGTTCAGTGCTAGGACCAATTCTGTTTACATTATACATGCTTCCCTTAGGCAGTATCATCAGAAGGCATAGCATACATTTTCACTGCT
>VVHJ01012699.1:4480-19649 GCA_015107715.1 Tylochromis polylepis
ATTAACCCCCCCCCCCCCCCCCAAAAAAAAAACCCCAATAAATAAATAAAATGGCTCTTCACCGTTTGGTTGCCTTTGGCTCTAAGTGCTGCATAATTTGGAGCAATAATTTGTTATGTAATTTGTCATATGAAGGCTTGAGCCAAGTCATCAGTGGAAGCAGATGCACCTGCAGGTGTCTGTTTTTATTAATTTGGGCCTGATTCTTTACGAGTTCTGTTGTGCTTAAAAGGAAAACCCGCATAATAGAAACAAATTAAAAAGGTATTTATCAGCCGTTCCAACATGTAATACAAACACAAACTATTAATGCTGTTTATTATGGTAAATAAACACTATTCACATTCCCCAACTTTAGCAGCATATCATCACCTCCAATGACACCTTCACTTTTATTTTCTCAGTCACGGCATTGTTACAACGTAGTGGGCATCGCATCTAATTAGCCCGGCCAAACTTTGCGTCGCCTTAATACAGTGATGATACAGT
This sequence comes from Tylochromis polylepis, assembly GCA_015107715.1. Taxonomy (NCBI): domain Eukaryota; kingdom Metazoa; phylum Chordata; class Actinopteri; order Cichliformes; family Cichlidae; genus Tylochromis; species Tylochromis polylepis. Next base: position 4,970 of record VVHJ01012699.1, read on the forward strand.
GTTCTTTGCTAATGTCCTTTTAACCTACGGAGGTTAATGGCCGGCATCAGTTACATGCGGCTCTCAGAGCCGCTCTGCGTTTGAATGTGCTTCCCATACACACACAGTTTTCCCTCTATGGTGCATTCACATCACAGTAAAGTATTATAAAGTTACTAAAGTATTGTTGAATATTTTATAAAGAAACAGAAAGTAATCTTTCATATCGGTAAATGCATATGGGCTAAAAATAAGAGGGGAAAAAAAAAAAACCCAACTTCTGCGTAGCTATTAAATTCTGCAGTCAAATTCCACTTCCATATCCATATCCATATCGTTTGCCTGTGATGGATTAATGCGCCAGAAAAGAGAGTTATGGTTCACTGGGCACCCAGAAACATGTGCACATGCAGCCACACAAATACACAAATGTGCAGAACCCTAAGGCATGATAGTAGATGGATGAATTAAAAGAAGAAGAAGAAGAAACTTTAAAAAGTTTTTTTTTTTCCAGGAGGAAAAAACTCAGTTGCATGATGGATCACTCTCTTTCTGGGAACAACAACAAAAATATTTGCATTTAGCTCGACTTTCAAACTTTTTCATTTCCAGTTTTCATTTCGTCTTCGTTCGGTTTAAGAGGAGAGTAAATACAGGTGAAGCCCTGAAGCTGTTTGATGAATGCTGACAGAGAGCTGAAGGATGTGTCCTGAGCAAAAAGAGGTCATTTTGTGTGTAAAAACATGTCTAATCATAAATCCTGCTGAGGTCAGACAGAGTGCGACTCTACTGGGGAAATCTGTTTACTTACAATTGATTTTCTGCTACTTCATGTTCCAGTCAGCTGTGGCTGATATTTTCAGTGGCCAATTATAATGGCTAAAAAGAAAACACTGTTTAAAATCAATATTGGCAACTATGCCCCCCCCCCCAAAAAAAAAAACCCAATTCAAATGGATCACATTGTACATTGACTGTTTAAAATAAAGAATTGTAACGGCAAAAAAAGCAATCTCGTTCACAGTTATGATCCATGCTTTAAATGTACATTATGTAGGCATTTATTCCTCAGCTGTCGTTTACTCAGCTTAAGAAAAAACATTCACTTGGAGCTATAAATCAGCTGCTGACGCTGAAGTTTGGTATGAAGGCTTGAACCTCCCACGGTCTATGCTATTTTTGTTTCTTTATTTGGCATACATACACCCTGATAATAATCTCATAAACCTCTTTTTCTGCATACTATACTGCCTACAGATTCTTTACCATCAATCTAACTGAGCAATCAAACCTTTTATCTTTTCAACTAAATCAAAAACACAGGAATATATTGGCAATATGAAATAATGACGGAACAAAAACCCCACACATTCTATATTAAAACAATAAACAGTCAGGATCACAATTTTGGACATAAGTCACAATAAAGAAAACAAAACAAAAAGTAAAATAAGATAAAAATAAAATGAAACCCTAGAGAACAAATACGAGTTGTGATTCATCCTTTTTGTTATGTGCATGTTTAAACTGTGGACATCTGCTTATGATTAGACTGTACTAGCACTTGTTCTTATGTATGATTACTGTCACAGAGCCCGCTGAGAATTCTTGCATATGTGATAATGAGATTTATGGACCAGGCTCTTTGACTGGGGGCCAGAGAGGCACTGGTGAGAGCTGATTTATTGGTATTTAAGAGCAGCAAAGTTAGTAATAGTCATCAACTCGAGGATGCATATCCAAAACATCTTTGGCACGATTATTCCTTTTTTACCGTACATCAGATTCTTTTTTTTGACTCCCAGTAAGTGAATCATCCATTCTCACATGCAGATTTTTCAAAACAACACAGACAAAAGATGAGCAAAGTACAAAGATCGCAAAAAACAATTAAAAAAAGGTGGTTGTAAATTTGAATAAATAAATATAAACGGGAAATAACAATCACATCGTCACTTGGGTCCACTGTCCTTGGTTATTTAAGGTGATCTCTTCACCAACTGGTGTAAAATTATTACATGACACAATAATGTCCTGGACAGTGGCGTGCATGATGACACAGGCACATAATCACCAGCAAAAAATTTTCATGCTTGTCAGATTTTTTTCAACAAATATGTCAGAGTGAATGGGAAAGATGGGGATTTCTGAAGCCCTTGGGCCAAACATTACACTTGTGGATGGATGTCTTTCCAAAGGTAATGAGGATCCCATATGTATCATTTATAGTCAACTTTGGACCGCAGGAACTTCTCCATAGTCCTAGTAGCTGTTGGAGGCAGACTATTCCCTTTTCATGCACTGCAGGGGCTGGGTACCATTACAACTCATTTATTAGGATCTTTTTTTTTTTTTTTTTACCTTCTATTATAGAGCAGGCATTCTACCCCGAACAAAGAAAATGAGAATTTTTGAGTAATGCAGGTGTGCTGTGATTGGCTCAGATGTAAGCGCACCTTCAATTCAATTCAATCTTATTTATATAATTCACAACAAAAGGTCATCTAAAGGTACCCCCGCGCCCCACTATGTAAGAGAAAAGCCCAATGATCAGACGATCCCCTATGAGCAAGCTCTTGGTGATAGCTGTAAGGAAGATCTCCCTTTTAACAGGAAAAGACCTCCATCACACACAGGCTGACTTTGGGGTGTGGGTGGTTGAAGGTTTAGGGGAAAGAGAAGGGAAAAGAAGAGCACAGAGAGACCGCAAAACAACAAACAGGACAAAACACAAGCTATATGAGCGTTAACGTTAATGTCAAGAAGTTACTAACATGCAGAAGGAACAAAACAAAGCAAAATAAAAAAACATCAGGTGTGGAAAGAGCGGGGTAAAGAAGTGCTCAGTGCATCATCGTAAGTCCCCAAGCAACCTGAGCCTACAGCAGCACAGCAAAGGCTTATAGGTCAACCTGATCCAGCCCTGACTATACTTTTTTCAAAAAGGAAAGTTTTAAAAGTAGAGTGGGTATAGGAAGCCTTGTAGCCGCAGAGTTGAAGGCTCAACCTCGGTTGTACTTTTAGAAACTCTAGGAACCACAAATAAGCCTGCGCTTACACAGCCAGATGACAGCAACACCGGCAAAAAAAAAATGTCCAAGCATGTCCATCACTGCATAAACAGCGATAGACACGGTGTCACGTGCGACCTGCTGCTTCTCGTTTTTATGTTGTTTCATTATATTCTTTGTCAAGTATTGTGTGTTAAAATTTTTCCCCATCTAGGGGAATGAGTTCAAGCTATAAATGATGCGGTGGGTGGCAGAGTCCACGTTACGCACAGTATGTGTTTCAATATGGAAAAAAAAATAAACAAAAGTACATAGTTTAAGTAGGTTTAGAGTCTTATCACTGATCAAAAATATCATAAACCCAGAGGTTTTGGTTCTCCAGCATCAAATGCGCCCTGATTCGCTAACTTGCATTTGTATTCTGTTGATGTCTATTACGTTCAGTTGTTGCACAGGGATGAGGATTCTGCTCTTGACTTTATGTGCAAATGAAACGCACTTTGGTTGTTTGAGGGCGGTTTAGTCAACAACATCTAAGTGTTTGTATTTAGTTACGAATTAATTTTTATTGTCTGAAGCTGAAAATAGCTCAATTGCAGGAGAGGATGGTTTTTGGTACTCGGGTTAATTGAACCTGTCAGCTTTAAATCTATAAATAATTGGCATAAATACAAGTAGCAGATTCTTCTGTCTAGTCCTTTAAAAATTCATATTACCAGAATCCCAAGTGTCCCAGGAAGAAAAGTTTGTAATGTGTCTCAAAATAACTATCCAGAATATCAAATGAGAAAAACTGAGGACATCTCTTGTCAGGTTTATTATTTATTCCAGTGACAATGATGCAATCTGGTGGTTTTAAAATAATGGGGGTGAGAACAGCTGAGAACTTCTGGTACTTTTGGAGGAAAATGAAGCTTCTGCAAGCTTTTGACACATTAAAAATGAAAACCCAGGAGAAAGATTTCTCCCTGACTGTTAGTTTCTGATGCTTGCCATGTATTCCTGAGTGCATTAGTGAATGAAGTGCAGCAAACTGTCTCTCATTCTCGTTCAGATTGGCTCATTTTCTTTTACCGTAGTTACTGTTTTCCCATGCTTCCAACGCTGGCTGTGGAAGAGCCCCACAGAAGGCTCTGGTACATGTTGCATTCGATGTGTGTGTAAACACAGAAAGAGCGCTGCTGATTGTGAAAACATGGGAAAAAATAAGCAGGAGACCATGGCACCAAATTCAGCTCTTGTTTGCTGGTAGTGACGTTCACTAGTCTGGAATGTTGTCGTGATAACATTTTCTAATTATCACCAGAGGCACACTGAGGAGGCATGACACTCAAGGAATGATGAACAGAAATCTCTGTGAGACTCACGAAATGCTAAAAATGGCATTTTTCCCCACCAATCAACAGCTGAACGAGGGAACATTTAACACATTTTATTTTCAGATTATATACAGTGTAGTGAAAAAGTATTTACCCATTCCTGATTTCTTACTATTTTACATATTGGTCACATTCACATGTTTCAGATCATCAGATTTTAATATTAGACAAATCTAACCTGAGTTGATACAAAATGCAGTTTTAAAATGCTAATTTCATTTCTTAAGGGAAAAAAACAAAGCTATTTAATATGAAAAAGTAATTGCCCCCTACGCCTAACAACTGGCTGTGCCACCTTTGGCGGCAAGAAGAGCAATCAACCATTTAAACTGCAATCACTCGTCTCTGCAGAATTTTTAAAATTCAGCCATATGTTAAGGTTTTTAAGCATGAACAGCCTGTTTGAGGTCACGCCAACGCTTTTCAATCTGATTTAAGTCCAGACTTTGACTACGCCACTCTAAAACCTGCATCTGCTGTGGTGAAACATCCATTCAGGTGGACTTGCTGGTGTGTTTTGCTTGAGCTTCAGGACATGAACTGATGGCTGGAAATTCTCGTTCAGGATTTTCTGATAGAAAGCAGAATTCACGGTCCTGTTAATTACGCCAAGTCGTCGTGTAGCAGAAAAGCAGCCCCACACCATCACACAACCACGTTTGACTGTTGGTATGATGTGCTTTCATGAAATGCTCTTTTGGCTGGATTCTTCCAAAAATTCTGTTTATTTTTATTAGCAGCGGTTTTTACCTGGGAACTCTTCCATGGATGCCATAACCTTAACCGAGGAAAGATGGGATGTTTCAAAAATTTGGTCAACCACAATTAATTCATAATTCAACAAGAGGGGTAATTACCTACCAGGTAGGTTTGGATAGCTTGCTTTCTTCTTTGTTGCTCTCTCTCTCTCTTTTTTTTCTTACCTTATATGATGAAATCATCATTAAAAACTCTATTTTGTATTTACTTGGGTTATTTTGGACTAATATTTCACTGTTTGAAAATATGCAAGAAACTAAGAAATCAGGAAGGGAGGGAATGCTTTTTCATGACACTGTACATGTAGTTTCTGGTGACCATCGAAATAAATATTATGGTTCTCTCCCCGTTCGTTAACACTACAGTGAGACTATAGAACACAGTTTCAGGCCGACCGCCTACAGAATTACTGCAAAGGTGTGCAGTGAACTTGTGAGCTGGTCTTTGAAATGGTTGCTTTGAAGACAGGAACCAGGTGTGGGAGCATCGCACAGTGCAACTTTGGTGAATCACGGCAGCAATAAAATGACAGTAAGATGGACTTTGTCTGTTATCAGTTTAAGGACTGACTAAGGTCAAGTTACATGCAACCCGTTAGTAATCACAAATCTGTGACCATCTGCATGGTCTGAAACTCACAAGAATTACTTACGGTGTTGTTGCGGTCCTATTTTTACTCCAGTGTAAACCGAGCCATTGAAGGCTTAAAATAACTGCACAAATAACTGCCTGATTCGTGGTGTGATAGCTGGCAAGGACTTGGTAGCGCTAAACTAAAAAAATAAAAAAATAAAATAATAACAAAAGATTACAGCCTAAAAGGCACAGCAGTAACAGCTTTGAATGTAATTCATTCAATTGCTTTAACCTGCTGGTAGGATTAAAGGAAAAGTTGACCCTTTATTTAGGACTCATCTGTAGGGACTATGTTTACTGGTTTTTAAATTTACCATAGATCAAGCATGAGTTCCTGACTCCAGACTAAGATAATAAAACAACCAACCTCCCCTAAACCCAAGGCTAAAAATATTTCCAATCTCCCAGTGATTTGTCAGAACAGATTTGTCAGAATATGAACCGGATTCACTTTGGCAATAACCTGAGTTTGCTAGTATAGCTCAGGGGTGGGTAAGATCTTTTTTTTCCCCCCCTCCTTCAGAGGATCATACTGAATTAAAGTAAGTGAAGGGAACACCTTGGACCAGTGAATTGAAACATGACTCATACAGAGCTGAGCTGTGCTAAACTGGCAAACAATTTGCTTTATGATAGACAATCTGCCAGTCCTGAAGGCCTTCGACGATAACCGTTTAAAAATGTTCACTTTTTACGATCTAAAACAGGTTAAAGTTGATTTAACACATTCAACACGTTAAACGCCCTGTGTTTGAATCTGTTTAAATAGCACTGCAGACCCAGTGAGGTTGCTTGTGCCAATCTAAACTCAATATACACATAACCGTAACGCTCCTTTTCTGGGCCCCTCTGTAGTAGTCATGACTTTAGGCACCCACCATCAAGCCCAGGCAGGCAGCAGTCTTTTTAGTACATTTTAAATGCTCTACATATGGTATGTCCTTGTCATTGTGATCAATTCTTTATACGCTTCCACAACACAGTGAATATTTTGTTCACAATTTGAATGTGCTGCCGCGGTTCAAATAAAATCTAACCGATCAGGGGAAAAAAAAAAAAAAGAGCTCGTGAAACTGCAAAAAATGCCAATCCTTTTCACCTCCAGAATACTTTCTCCCCTTCCTGACAGTGGGCGATAATTATTGTATGAAAAGCCAGAACCTCCCACCAGAAAGTAAACAGAGCTATTTTGATTATATTTAACAAGCAGGGACAAGCACTGATTCATAGCTACGCCGAGAAATGAACGATGATGTCTTTCATCTGCATTTTTCTCTGCCACAGAGGACAGGTCAGCTGTGGTTATGCAGCTCATTCTGGCCCAGCTCCCAGCTGAATGTGTCATTGGTGCTGCAGGCAGGGGAAGTGAAGCAGGAAAGCAGTCACACTTTACATGTTCTTAAACGGGAGGCTCCTCTGTCGATCTGCGAGGCTTTACACTGTTTCACTGATGCTTAGAGCAAACAGAAGATCAATGGTGAGCCCAAGCAGCAAAATGACGCTGACCGGCAGTGACTCTTCACCAGACCCCCCCCCCCACACACACACACACACCTGCATATTACTTACTTCCCACTATCTTGTCCTTAATACACCTCTGCACTTTTCTCCTCAAATCGTGTGTTCAATAAATCATACTTTGGGATGTAGGATGCTACATAATATCCAGTGGGATATTTATTCATGCTAGGTGGAGTTTTTTTATGGGTATCCCAGTGTCGACTGCTGCACAGACACATCTGAAAACAAGTCACCTTTCAGGCAATAAAGCATCCTCGCACCCCTCCAGAAAATTACACATCAGTCTGGAGAGAAAAGGACTCTAAAGATACGTTGAGAAAGGATTATCAATAGGCTTTTTTGGGGGGGGGTGAAGTGAAAGCTAAATCCTGTTTCATCAAAGGTTCTGATGTAGGGATCTGCAAGGCAATTTAAACCTCCAGTTGGACTTTCATTATCCTTTATTACCCCAGAAGAAACCCTCACTGGTTGAAAGTCAGAGTTGCACTGTAGAAGTACATCTGAATCATGCAGGCTGAGCTGGAGTAGGAGCACGCCGCTACCACTAATTGAGACACTGCATGCACACAGTATGCATAAAAATAATTTCTGAAACTAGTGGGGAATCTTATCAAACAGAATGTGACATTACACTACGAACCCCGCACACCGAAAGCTCTTTACATTTTCTAAAAGTCAAACAGCTTTTCTTTTTTTTTTTTTTCCTCTTGCTGCCACTTGGGACCTCCAAAGAGTGAGGATGTAGTTTTATCTTTGTTTTTATAGAATATACAGAGAGCTCCAACCAGCTGGAAATTCACTCGTACTGTAAATAGAAAAAGCGAAAAAAAAAAAAAGAAAAAACCCAAGACTAGTATTATTTATTATTTTTCTGCAGCAAATAGATTTTCCATTTTGGAGAAGTAAATACTGCATAATTAATACACTTCAGCACATTCACAGTTCACCTCGAACCTGGCTGTTGTACCTAGTTGTTGCAGAACACCTGCAAGGTAGCGATGGCTAAAAACATCAGATAACTCGAATAAGGAAAACTTCCGATGCGATTTGATATTCAGAGTGCGTAATGAGGTGAACCTTGATTCAAGTTTCTTTTTGTTTGTTGTGGACTCGCACGCCAGGTCAATTTAGTCTGGCTGCACCTCTGACTTCTCCAAGCTCTCGCCTTCATCTCGCAGACATGATGGGCATTTTTCATTATGCCTTCCATCAGGGTAATTAACACCGACGAGCGGCGAGATGTTTTTGCCTCTTTATGCTTGTTTGCACAAAACATAAAGTGTTTCTCTTCCAAGAGGATGAACTGATGAAATACAAATGTAATACCTCTTGAAGCGCTGTAGAAAAAAGTTGAACATGACCTCGCCGCTTGCAACTTTTGCTGTCATGTAAACTTTCGGGCAATTACACAGCTTCCCACACTCTCAGTAAGTGGGTGCAACAGCTGCAAAATAAACCTCCGCTCCTCCTCGTCCTCCTCCTGCGAGGCAAGGGTTCCCTTGATGGCTACAGAGCTTCGCAGCAGAGCAGTCTGCCCAGTGTCCCTGATAGTCACGCAAATAAAATTACCTTCTCGGGGGGCATCTTCAATTTTATTGGACAGATTAAAGTATACAGATAAGAGATGGGAGGGGGAAATGACACATGACAAATGTCGTAAGTCACGAGACATTGCTCTTGTGCATCTCACGCCTCGGGATTGAAGTTGGGACTAATAATACATTTCCTTACAATCACACCCTCATGTGTGCATTTTCAGCTACAGGTCTGTAAAGCAGGTTTGCTTTCATGTGATACGAGTACCGATATTCCTGCATATTTCAGCAGTTCTTGAACAGTCGAACACTTTAATGCATGTTTTCACCTTTCCCCTGTGGAGCTCCGCTAAATTATTTACATCTGTCTACTTTTCACAAAAGATGTGATTGCATTTGAAGACTGTGATAAAGACAGAAAGATGAATGAATTCTATAGATCTGTGTAACTCCAGCGGGATTCTTTTACAATGAATGCCACCATTTGCCCTGCAAATCCATTTAATTCACCCGTGAAAATGTTCACATTTTTAAGGTACGCTATTATTTATACATTTTAAATAGTGATTAAAATTCCTGTAGATTAGACTCAATTTTATTTCTAGTTTGCCGTCTGTCGCCAGGTGATTGCATGTTTGCACATATTAAATGAATAATGTCGGATCTGAGGACGAACACTGAATTCTGTCCAAGTCTGGCTTTTGACTTTAGGAAGCGGCTATTGTTCAGCAATCCTCTGGATTAAACCCACCGGCTCCCCACAGGTTTAGCGGATATTCATCAAAAGTCATCGTTTTGCTTGTTGATCCCGGAACATAAAGATAACATTTACACAAAAAAACAGCGTCTGTTACATTTATAGTTTAACCTCTTGAAGGGCAGGGGTTTTTTCCTTTCCCTGTCCTAGCAGAGACCTGTCAGATATAACACAGAAGAGCTTAATTCATGCAATAATCATCAACTGCCTGCACAAAAAGACTGAAATCAAATGACTGTCTGAAATATTGCACTAAATGGTGAAGAGCTGCTTCCTCTCTTTATTCCTATTCATGAGCTGGTGAACAATTTGAATCAGCCTCATAAGAGACTCAAAGATAATTTGAGCCTCTAACAGACTGAAAAATTCAGCAAGAGGACCATTGTTGAGATGTATGCAGTTCATTTTCAGAAACTCTTCTTAGTAAAACACGCTCTTTTTGTAAGTTTTGTAAGCCGTCGGTCTGTCTTACTGAACAGCTGGTGCCCAGAGATCTAATTTCTGTTTCCTCCAAGTTGCTTTAACGTTGCACTTTTCCATTAAGTTGCCTTCCACTTTGCAGTCGTTCATTAACACCTACAGGGACTGAGGGGCAGGAGGCGGACTCTCGAAGCAGCTGGAGTTTTAATTTTGTCTGATGGTTACTGATCATTTGACTTAATAATAATAATGATGAAGTACTAACGTCCTGCTTGGAGCTTAAACTTACAGCAAAGTAAATGGGGAATAACGTCCACCCGTAAACCCACAGAAAATCTCTCTATGTTTATTGGTGCAGCTCTAAATGTCTTGTTGGCTTTGAAATGGTTGCTTGGAAAACAGGGACCAGGTTGCCATCTTTACAGCAACTTTGGTGCATCAAGATGGCGAGAAAACGGAGTCTGTTTGCCACCACTCTGCGATTAAATGGGGACAAGTGAGAATTAACTGTGATAAATTGCAGAAAATCGCTAATTTCTCAATAGCTACATGCACAGAAATGATCAGTGCTCACTGTTTACAAGGCGCAGATCTTGTAACTATTCCCGGGATCAGATCTACGCGTGCGGCCCCGTTCTGCCCGCTGATCTGAGGTCAATTAAAACCGTGCCCAAATTCAATAAACAAAGTCAAAACTTTTATTGTCAACTTGTTTTGTATTTCTTTGTAAAGTTTGTTTTGTTGTTTTTATTGCCTTAAGATTTAACTGCAAGATGATATAGAGATTTGGCAACATTGCTTCTATATAAGAATATAACCAGTTGGGTCAAGATCTCTATTGCAAAGAGATTTGTTGTTCATCCAGCTGACTCAAGACTAACTTCAACATGCTGGCATTCTGTCTGCATGTATGAATTAGACAGCAAGCCCGCATTAGAACACTATTGTTTGGTGGCTGGTTGCCTCCCACCAGTTGCCAACCACTATAAGTGGTTACCCAGAGGCTGAAGAGGGTCAACCACCACATTAGTCCCTCTAGTTGCAAGAATGTTGCTTTCCTATTTGTATACGCTAGTGTGACAGAACCTAGAAGGACAATGCATTGATTTGTCTCCATGATTCTTAGATGAATGATCTTGGAATTTGGTGCAGACATGGAGGTGCCACTTTTTTTTCCCCCAGTGGCAACACCAGACCGAATCGGACTTGTTAAAAATGTGTTAGAAATGCCTGCAAACAAACGGCATACTGATAATCACAAAATACTGTAAGCACACTGACATTAGCTCAAAACACTGCCATGTGTGTGCTCAGTTTAAGTGCAGCTTTAGAGCTGCCAGCAAAGCTCTGACATCTTGTTGACTTCTGGACATTTGCTAAATGATACCATCCTTGATTCAGTACCATTTTTTTTTTTAACTTTCAAAATGAATGATGACACGATCGCTTAAAACTTTATTTATTTATTTAGTACAATTGCTTTGAGTCAATGTGGCAAGTTACATCTGGTGGTAAATTGATATATAATTATTCATACCCATCAACAGATTACAAATGATCTACTGCTCATTTAAAATGACGGATTGGCAACTCATATCTTCTCTGCCTATTTCACCACCATCAGATGCATCCATCAGGCAACTGTTCTTTCCCCTGACAGGCGGAAACTGTGATCTTTCATGGTGAGCAAAACTCTCACCAACCGTTACTTCTCTCTGTCCCCATAAATGACCAGCGAAGCAATCGTAAATCACAGCCCAGGAGTAATAACTTGTGCCGCTTTCTTTATAAGGACTTCTGAACCTGTCTCGGTTGACGCGTTTACATGCACTTTATGTCAAGCAGCTCTTTTGCTTGAGAGAAGCGGACATCAACAGCGGCATACACTTACAGACAGATGGGCTTTTGTTTCACAATCGACAACGAGTGAAAAGGAAAGAGAAAAAGGGTAAAAAGTGGCACGATTGTGAAAGGGCTGGAGGCTATAAACTTCAAGGATAAATCTTGTTTATGACAACTTCGCTGTTATGTTCCATGTTATTAAACCGCAGTCAAATTTACTGCTGAGATTTAGGGAACACGGCATGACGAAAAAGAAGCAATCAAACCGACAAACAAGGGTTTTGAGGGAAGAAGTGAAAACAAAGATGAGCCGCGAAATTACCCCCCGAATTGTATGTAGCAACCCTCCATCACCGCTTATCGTTTGTCTTCTGGGTTTAGCTATCAACCACAGCTTCTTTAGTTGTGCGTGCACCGAGTTTGCCTTAATAATGAGGGATTATTACAGACATTACTGGTCTGTTTCTCCTGTTCTGTCTGACTTTGTTGGCACTGTGCAATGTTAGTAGATTAACCAGAGACGGTGGCCCAAACTATGGAAATGACGCCTAGCATTATCCTTCAATCAAAGTGTTAACAGTCTTCAGAAGAACTAGCCTTCTGCTCGCTGCTGTAAAAGACCACTGTAAAGAGTAATGTGCTTTGTTCCTCATCTTTTAAGCTAACGCATGCATCATCTGTCATTTACAAGGCTCCTAAATGTTCACTGATGATGAATGTCAATCTCTGGGTGTCTAAAGGAGTTTACCTTCAGCACAGTGGATCCCAGCTCCAGGCCCACCAGGACCGTCCTGTCCACCAACTCCGCAATCCTGGGATCGGCCACCTTCAGGGAGTCCTGCACCAGGTCTGTGACATCTACCTGCCAGTCGGGTCCCAGCATGGTGATAACCTGGTCAGTGCCCTCTGTGGAGGTGGTGTGGAACTGTGTGAGCACCTTGACCAGGGCCCGCTGGTACTGCAGGGTACAGCCTCGACTCACCCGGCGATCGTCGTCTTCGTCGTCCGCGTCGCTGTCTCTAGTGCTCCTTGGAAAGAGAGAAACAAGTACAGGGTTAAATTATAATTGTATCAGACTGAGCAGTAGGGCTTAAAGTATGAACGGAGATCCCCATCATTTGTTACGGCAGCAACAACTGTTTTTCCTGCGGTCCACAGATTTTTAAAAAACAGTACAAAGAAAAATCACGATAGAAATCAAGCGGTTCAGCTCACACCACAAACAATCACACACACAAAAAATTATAAATACACTGAATTTGTAAATGGCATCTGTGAAAGTAAAGCAATATTTAAGCCACCATGAAAACTGTAGACAATCAAGTGTAAATAATCAAGCGTACCTCTACAGGCTTCCCTTTCTAAAGAAGGGAGGCTGCAAACTGATTTATTAACGTTTACGGCACACAATTTATTGCTAATTGCACTAAATTCAGAATTTTGTTTTTACGTTTACTATCGTGGCAGTTATTTCTGTCTGGAGGAGACACCGCAGAGATTTAAGAGCGCGTCCATTTATTCGTTCATGTCAATTTATTTGGAATTCCAGAGGAAACGGTGTTAAAGACTTACATTACCAAGCTACCCAATTCTAAATCTGCTCAGTTAACTTAGAGATAACCTGGAACCTCCAACTAAAACGAGTCACGCAACGCCAACGGTAAAGAAACTTCTTGCAACTCTTCATTTTTTAGTATCAGGTTCTTTTCTACTGTGGCTCGTGCGGCAGGACTTCCGCATCGCTGAAGAATCGCGAGAACGGAGGGATGACAACACTGACTTTGGACCCTTTTCTGAAAATAATCAGGCCTTGGACGGAAGTCTGGCTTGGAAAGTCCCAGCAGTAGTGCATTTTCATTTTGATGTTTTGAATTGGTTTGATTGTTTTTCAGTGCATTTGTGTTGATATACTTTTAAAAACCACATTTTTAGTTTGAGTTTAATAAAACATTTTAAAGGAAACTTATAATTTCAGGACCGTAGATGGCACACAAGGTTTTCATTTCATTCATTAATGAAGCCTGTTTGCATTATAACGACTCTGTCTGCCATCCTGCCTGCATGGACCTGTAATGTCTAACCTATATTTATATGCTTTTCTGATTACAATGAACAAGCTGCACCTGCCCTATTAGTTGAATATCATGTCTTAGTTTGCGACCTTGGCTCTTTTGTAAATCACCCGCTCACGCACTGTTTTGACCCGTTCAGTAAACCCAGGCTGATCTGTCAATTTCGTGTCACTTTTCAACATGCATAGTACCATAGTAACCAAGGAAAGGTCTCAAAAAATAGTTTTAATGCCAAAATCTGTAATTCAATGCATAACCTAGCCCTGCAATTTAACCCTAAACACAAAGCAGGAGAAAAGGTAATTTCAAAAATAAAACAGGACTTGAACTCTTGTTTTCTTGTTGGAGGTTGTCTGATTGCACCTTCCGCCTCTTCATCTGGCACATTGGTGTTTGTGGGTTTTTGTTCTTCCTGACTTCAGTAATTCAGGTTGATGTGTCAAAATTTCGGCTAAGGTGGAATACGAGCGTCAGTGGTTGTCTGCCTCTACCTGTTAGCCCTGTGACAGATTGGTGGCCTGTCCAGGGTGTGCCCAGCCTCTAACAAACTGGGACAGGCTCCATACCCTGAACCCTTTTCACCTTGGGCGTAAGAAAGTGCAGACGTTTAAGGTAGTTGTGGAGTTTGAGAATGTGGTGGATGCCCGGTACCCTTGTTCTGGCCAAATAAGCTGCCAAAAAGATGAAGAACATAAAAAAAAAAAACAAAAAAACAAAAACAAAAAAACCACTAGATTAAACCATCACCAATCATAACTTGTCACTTCTT
>VVHJ01012699.1:19669-33506 GCA_015107715.1 Tylochromis polylepis
CCTTATACAAAAAAAAAAAAAAACCAAAAAAAAAAAAAACAAAAAAAAAAAAAACAAAAAAACAAAAACAAAAAAACCACTAGATTAAACCATCACCAATCATAACTTGTCACTTCTTCAAACTGAGCATCTGCTTGCTGCTAAGCTATGCTTAGTCCTGTGTCATGATGCTATGTCTCAATTTCTCCCTTCTGTTCTTAAGGGGTCTGCTCGTTTTATAAATTTGACACAACTCTGATGAGAAACTCAGCACCACTCCGTACAAATCCATCACATTATCTGTTCTGATGCAGTGGCGATGAGTAAAAAGTCCTCGGAGCCAGCAGGGAAGGAACGATAAGCACCACAAAGCAGAGTTTTGGACCGATGCCCTTTTTATTTCACGGGGGCCCTGGGCAGTGAGGTTAAGCATGCCAGGTGCATCCCCCACCGAGTGCAATCTGCTCTACAACAAGATGTATGAGTTACCCAACTTCCCACAGCAGGCTTGACAATCTGCCAGTTTACGCTTAAAAAGCACTCCTCTGCTTAATCTTTGCTTCGCCTTAACTATCTGAAGATTTAAGATTCAGGAGAGGCTTTGGCCTGTCAGCCAGCGACAAAGTATATAACCTGTCCATTAATTTAAGGAATGGGTTTGATTACTAGGCTAAGCACTTCTATCCAGAGGTCTCATAAACACTTTGAATCGACTACTTTAACATCAAAATGCATCATATTGTACCGTAATACATGTACCTTAAGACCTGTCCGACCTGCTGGGTGTGATTATTCATTCATCTTAGCGCGCTTCCTCTCCACAGCCCATCACTTCAGCACTGGCAGGTTATATGATGTTTAGCAACAAAAGGGCCTCCCATTAGGCTCTCATGGGTCATTGGAGATGCCTGCATGAAGTTGTTCATCCAAGCAACTATAACTTCACCTCATGAACTTCTCTTACTTTGATTAAGCTTGGGTCATGGATTTATCACTTTAGTGACTATGGTCGGTTGAATTTACGACTTTGAAATGAATGAAAATATTAAGCGCTATCACAGTTAATGTGGCCGAGCAGCTATGAATTCCTGTACTTGGTACTTGACAGGTAAAAGCGACATAGATTTTGGAAGAATGATAACATTAGTTTATGTAAAACTATGTGTGTACTCTCAGGGGAATTACAAAAACATGATTTTTTTTAAAGCTGAAACTATTACAGACTGCAAAACGACAGCCTGGTTTTACTGTAGCCGTTTCAGACTGAGCCAACTTTTTTCTGATTGGCTGGCACCCTCCTGGCGTGTGCTTGAGATGACCATATTAAGGACATCCTTCTCTGACTAACATCATCCAAGAATAGCAAAAGTATTTGAAAACAACTTAAGCTTTTGCCATGTTTTCAATAAGCATCCATCAGTACATCATTAGAACAGCATGTCTACACTCAATGGCTCATTAGGTACACGTTTTCAAAGGTTTGTTAGCATAAACATCTAATCATCCAAGCACGTTAGAACAACCTCATGCCTTTAGGCATGTAGACATTGTCAAGATGACCTGCTGAAGTTCAAACTGTGAATCAGAATGGGGAAGAAAGGCAATGTAAGTGGTTTTGAAAGTGGCATGGTTGCTGGTGCCAGATGTGCTGGTCTGAGTATTTCAGAAATTGATCATCTGCTGAGATTTTCCCACCCAACCATCTCTAGAGTTTGCTGAGAATAGTCTGAAACAGAAACTATCCAATGAGAAGCAGTTCTTTGGCCTTGCTGATGTCGGAGGAGAATGGCCGACAGGAAGTCAACAGTAACCCAAATCACCGCTCATTATAACCAAGGTCTGCAGAAGACGATCTCTGAATACACAGCATTATGAACCTTTAAGCAGATGGGCTGAAGCAGCAGAAGACCACACAACAGAAGACTGGAAAAATGTTGCCTGGTCTGATGAGCCTTGATTTTAGCAGAAATCTAACCGACCATTTTAAAAGCGTCATGATGAATTATTATAAATACTGGTGAGAAATGTAATTACTCTCCAAATTTACCCCAAATATTTTTGGGACAAGGTTTCATTATCGGTCGATTTCTGTGAACTTCCAGGAAATAGAAATTCATCATGATGCTTTATAAAACATCAGAAGGAGCTTTGTAAAGCCTAATAAAACAAGTACTGAAGATGTTCTCTTCATTAATGACACAGTCAGCAAAGTAAATGGAGTTTAAGAGAAGGAAGAAAGTGCTAACAAAAGGATGCTAGTGGGTTATGAAAAAATCCTGTGCCTTTGGAGTTTGACTCATACGATCCACAAAAGGTCCAAATGTGTCAGCCTCTGCTTTGCCAATTTTAAATATTCCTTTTAATATTGTCCCTCATGTCCCCTAAATTTATTTAAAAAACCAAAATAAACAACTTTGCAAAGTTTCAGGAAAGCTTAAATCAAAACAGCACGCTCGATCAAAGCAAAGGCCTTCTGTTTTCTATCACTTTTAAAAGCGAGTTCATGCAAAAAGATGCTGAACTGGAATACTGGAACATAGAAACAATCTCAGTAATCTCTATGGTCTGAATGTCATGGAGCCTTCATCCTGTGCACCTCTGTGTATTGGATACTGACAGTGCAGCTTTAGGACATGTAGTTTTCTGCTGCTGTTAGACAGTAAGCGAGTTAACTCCACAGCAGACACTGAGACTCCACTCTCAGTTACTTATTCATTTAAAGGCAGAGAAAAACCCAATGAGACAATAAAACTCACTCTGTCTCTGTCAAGGAGTTTCTCAACTCTTGGGTCAGGTCAGTGAAAGTTTACCTTCCCAAGTCTGTACCTGAAAATAAGGTTGATATTTTTCCCCCTCAGAAGAATATTGTCTGTTCTTATTAGAGTCACTGATACAATCGTACAAGCTGCAGCTTCGGTGCACACGGGCTGCTCGCCCGATTACACTTTCTTTCCTTTTTTAGAGCATGTTGCTGGATAATGCAGCCAGTGAGCAATTCTGCTGCACTGTGGCAGAGGCCCACTGCAGGCCAAGAGACCTTGCTGTGTGTGAAGGTTCAGAATGTGTCACTTTGCAGAAGTGAAGGTCTCTGGGATGGAGAGACTGCAACAGAAAGGAAAAAGAGTTAAGGAGGTGAGGGAAGGAGTGCTGGGAGGTTTAGAGGTTTGTATCAAGGAGAGTCAGCAGGAGAAGGAGGAAAATAAGCGATAAGAGTGAGCGATAGTTGGACAGAGAGGAGTTATTGAAAAGACTAATAATAGAGATTATCATCACGATGTGGTGTTACTGTTTGAGATGCCTAACAAGCAACAGTACCGCGGCAGGCCTTTGTAAACACCATCTAATTCATTATGGCAGGATTTCATTATGAATGGAAACAAACAAGACCAAGGTCAGGACAAACACAGCCTTCAACCTGATATCCTTTGTTAGCTCTGGCATTAGTCAAAAACAAGATGAGTTCTTGTAAATCCTGTTGATGTCTGTCTAGTCTCTTTCAAGTAAAGCCTGCTAGTTTTGCTGCAGACAGCTATTGGCACTGGTTTTGTTTGGTTTGTGGCAGGTGTCCAGGTTGCTTTACAGCAAGTCACGGTGATGTTTCAAAGTCTTGTCATTCAAGGTTAAGGCAAATCCCAAGTTCTAAACTTTGGTTTCAAGTCGGAATGCAACCGTGTGATTTCTTCAGCTTAAAATGTGGAAAAAAAAGAGGGAACACAAAGTATTTGAGGTTTTTCCAGCTTTTTCCAGATTTCATCGCTCAAGAATTTAAAAAATGGATGATAGAAATTCACATTCTTTTACAGGCTGCATGTAACACATATGAAAAGTCCAAGTGTCCCTTTTCGGAAGTGATTTCACTCTCTTAGACAGGAGGCCACTCGTGCCAGAGATAATAGGATTATATGGTCAGAGTTGTAAAGCCCTAAGCTCTGTAACACATGAAATGTTTCCTGACAAACCCACACGTCCGCATGTAGATTCAAAGTAACGAATAAACTGTCAGTCTTCTTTTTTAACAATGAAATGATTAAGAGGCACTGAGGATCATGCAAGCAGTAACATTTCCACGATGACACAGTGTCTTCCTCTTCTTCTTCTTTCAGCTGCTTCCTTTAGGGGTCGCCACAGCAGATACTCTGCCTCCTTAGCATCGTCTTCTGTCACACCAGCCCTCTGCACGTCCCCCTTCACTACATCCATGAACCTCGTCTGTGGTGTCTCTCTTTTCCTCCTGCCTGGCAGCTCCGTCTTCAGTAACCTTTGTCCAATATATTCACTGTCCCTTCTCTGCATGTCCAAACCAGTTCAACCTTACCTCTCTAATGTTGTCTCTAAACAGCTCAACCTGAGCTGTCCCTCTAATGTACTCAGGTAACACAATATAAAGACTGTATCTTAAAGATGCTTTGTCATGCCCAATTTGAGGCATCGATTTTAGCATTTTGACCGCACCAATCTTGTTTTGCTTTCTTCTGGAGGCTTTTTTGTTTTGTTTTTTTAGGCTCAAGGGACAAATTTTTGTCAAACTATCAGCTGCGCCTTGCAAGATCGTTTAGCAAGCCGCATCCACAGACTGTATGGATGCAGTGCACTAATGCCTCTTTTCCTCCAGTACCTAATTGGCTCAGCTCCACCTGACTCTACTTGGTTTCAGTCGTTTTCCATTACAATTGAGTACCACCTCAATGTGGATGGAATCGTTACAGCAAAACAGCCAGAAAGTCCCGTAAAGTCATTTGTGTGGGACATAAACACGACACAACGTGTTGATGGTATACCTGATGCTCGCTCTATGGCTTTCTGTCAGACTCAGAGTAAAAAAAGAGAGCCAAAGAAAGGCTGTGGGTGGCAAACAAAACACTCTGGACATTCACGGTGTTGGTTTCTATGCAGCCATTTCCCTCATTGCTGGGTTTCAAAAATCGTCCCTTTGATTCTTATGAATGAGTCGCTCTTATGACTCATCCAGTGACATCACTTCCTGACCAACTGGTTGGATGCAGTCTGTTTATGTCACATTATTGGCTCGGCTCACCTCAGCTGAATTGAAACCCTGGCCAATTAGGTACTAAGAAAGTACCTGTCGCAGGTACTACCGCCTAATGGAAAATCCTAAAAACCAAGTGGCACTGAGTTGAGTTAAGCTGAGTAGCCGAGTAGTAGAGAAAAGGCATAAGAAACCTGCTAATTGCTGAACCGTAACACTAAAATAAAACACAAGAAAAGCCAACAATGGAACACAGACTTCATTACATATCTAGCCATACTGTATGTCGAACAACTGCGTTAATATTGCTCCAAAAGCCTTGCCAACGCCACAGACATGGAGAGGTCCAGTAGACACAAAACAGGGAGTTGGTAAAAAAATAAATTCCCCACACACACGGCTCTCTTCAAGGGGAAATTAACTAAAGAGACCTTTGGAGCCAGACTGAAGTACTTATTAGAGGAAATGCATTTTTTGGCACCTCCACATTGGCTTCATTTCTCTGAAGGCTTAAAATCTCTCGTCTGCATAACCTGATGTTTTCGAAAGAGATGTTTGACATTTAATGTGAGGAATGTCTGAAAGCCCCATGTGCCCGTATGTGAGCTTTTCATGTTTTCAACAATATTAAACATGGGCATTTTTGTAAGGGTTTTTTTTAGCAGCTTTTCTAGCTTTAATCCATTGTGATTCACAGATAGATGTTTCATAGACACCTTGACATGATACATGTGGAGTACAGCATCAAGATATGCAAACACGGGCAGATATAGATGCAGTGAAACAAAATTTCATTTCAAGGTGTGGGTACCACGTAATTACAGCATATTTCATGTTTAAATATTCAGTCTTGCTGCTGGGAGAACTGATATGGAGATGCATCAGACAACAGGAAAAAACCCCAGTATGCTCTGTAGCATACATGAAAAGATGTGTTCAACCTCACCAATAGAAACATCACTGAAAACACTGACTCCTGTGGGGAGGCCATTCTAGTGTGTATTAACAGCTTCAGCAGTCCGTATGTGGCACCATCAAGAAAGATGCAATCCGCCTTTGTCTGCAGTTTCCTGATGTGGCACAGGACTACAGGAAAAAGTAAAGAATGAAAGTAAATCTAAATGACAGCATGCAAAAAAGGAACAGTGACAAATTCCTCTGGCCTAGCAGTGTGGCAATCACAGCAACCACAAATGGCTCACGAGGGGTCTTTGATGACTGTTTTTATGAAGTCAGAGGGGAAGTTTTATGCATAGAAAATGGGCTGGAAGAATTGTAGAGATATATGCTTAAGAGAAACAGACTACTAAAGCCGTAGCCATTTGCTTGAACCAAATATTGCATCTATTGAAATTCACAAAATGTGGATAACAAAGGCGATAATGGGAGTTATGTCACATAAGACTGGTGGCTCGGTGGGGCGTGCTGGACAAACGGCAAAGACGCCATTCGAACATAACAGGGTCTGAAATCACACAAAATTGGTAAAAGCACAAACAGTGAGATTCTACACAGGATTTTTACTATTATAGACTGGACCGATAACAAATAAATGAATAAATGGTGCTAAAGGGGGGCATTTAAGACACATTTTGCATGTCAAAATAAGATACCTTCCATAGCACATTTGAAATATAAGGCTATGCAAGATGTTTTCCAAGTCCTCTAAATCATCTGAAATACCTTCATTCTTCAAACAACCCCATAAGCATGCCATTTGTATTCAGCTTTGGTAGAAATGGAATTGGTCTACAGTGATGTACTCCAGCAGCAACGACAGCAGCCACCCGTGTGAGTGTTAATGCTCCCATTAAACATTTGTTGTGAAGTTGTGGGCTCGTTTGCTACTGCTTCTTGCATGATAAGAACGCTGCAATATTTTAAATGAGCCATGGTTCCTTTACTAGGACCGCATTCTTCACCGGGGTCTCGATTCCAAAACCCTCAATCTCTAGCTGGTGCCGTTTCAAGCGCCATATTTTTAAGGTCTGTAGGCAACAGTTCAGTTTTTCATTGCCTGCAGGATTCCTTCTGCTGACACAATTTTTGATGAGACTGACACAAGGGCACGTGGCCTGAACACCTTACAATTCTTGATTGAGTGCAGGTGACCACATCACGTACTCTAGTCACAGGTATTTGGAGGAAAGGTAGACAGCTGTTCTGCTAAATCAACAACGAAGGAGTTTCTTGGAAATATAATAACAACTGTTTAACTCTAACCATCATTTTGGGCTCTGAGTAGCAGCCCAAATGACTCCCACAGACTGTCCAAAAACATCATTATCTAACCTGGAAGTACAACAAATATTTGGTGCAAAAAGGTGTCTGTGTTCTTAACTCAAAGACAAATTAAGCTTTTGTCTCGGACCTGTTGTACAAAATGGGCTCAGATGGGTCTGACACATACATGATAAATCTTAGTGGATCAATTTGCACTTGAAAGCTTCTTTTTGTAAGGTACACTTCTGATGTGTACCTGAGCCAGAGCACCTAATTGGGCCAAAACAGGCAACTACCCGTAAAATGCAGCATAACAAAAATGGAGGCTGGACAGCTTTTTAGTTTCTAATGTGTGAGACTGCAGGGTACCATGCACTTTGGATAATGAGTCTTCAGGCAATCATGTACAAAAATAAGATATTTTCAAAATATGTTTTTCTCCACTGAATATCTTCCTGCCCCATTCTTTTTTTTCTCTCTTCACAGGGTTCATCTTAGAACAGAAAAGACAGCAACCAGGTGTTAAATTACTCCCTTCAAACATACTATTATATATAACGTTCGATTCTTCGGAGCTTGCGTCACTGCAGAAAAAACTTTAAACCAAAGGAAAATTGCTGTTATCCACACCTTCGATCTTATTTTTGTGGACACCATTATACATTTTCCAGACTCTTTGTACTGTAAACGCTCATAGCAATTAAACAGATTAAGTACTAGTTCATCTATTTAACCTAATCTATTTAATTAAACGTCCATACTATAGATTGCACTAGCCACTGTAGCACTCAGATCTGGCATATCAGGGAAATTCTGGTTTTGCACTCGCAAGTTATAGACATTAACATGCATTTATTCTCGTGCATGCCCTGTCATACTGAGTTGTGGTGTTTTTGTTCCATTATGTTCACAGTTCAGTTGAGCAGTTTGTGTTTAATTTACCTTCCTGTGAAAATAGTAAAGCTACAAGACCGCGAGCAGTGGTGGGTGCTGGTGTAGTATATAGAGTCACGTGAAAGTTTTAGCTGTAATGTTTATGCATCAGGACATAATAATAAGGAAAAATCATCTGATCCTTAGCAGGTCTTAAAATGATTTAGATAAACTTCTGATGAACCACAACACATCCTATTTTATGCTGTGCCATTACTATTTAACAAAAACTAAGCTGAAATATAGAAGCAGTGTGTGAAAAAAAAAAACTACATCCTTACAACTTCCATAGGAATTAAAAGATGAAGTAGCAGGTTGATTAGCTGATCACCAGCAAGTGAAAGCACCTCTATAAAAGCTGAAGTTTTGGCAGTTTGGTCTTGAGGATTCAGGTGTGTGTTAACACTATCCCACAATCTTCCCAAGAGTGGATCCCAGGAACTTTACTCCAAGGTTAGACCATGCAGTCAGACTCTACAGGCCTCATTCAGCATGTAAAATTTGAACGTTCATGACGGTAAAATTAGAAAAAGGCCGAGTACGATTTCTATCATGTCCCGTCATGACACTTTCTTTTTTATACAACTATATAGAAGAGTGAAACAAAGATGTGCTTCTCATTGGAAAAGAGCACAATGTTTGAAGCCTGTCTTGCTGAAGTTTCATAAAGGGAATGACAAAACCCTGAAATACACTCGTCACGGCTATGATTTGTTCTGGGTCTGGAGTGGCGGCTGGAGATGATCGCATCTATTCAAAACAGAGGTTGAGAGTCCACCAGATGTACCACAACACATCCCAGAAGTGGATCTCTGTGCACCTCAAAATAGCAACGGGTCTAATTTTCACAGAAGCTGCACAGAGCAGGTAAGAAAGGCACTTTTCAAAACACAATCTACTTCTGAAGTGCTGCAGGTGTGATTTAAAACCACACAAAGGATGCAGCGAAAATGGGTGAATATGTTGTTTTGACCTACCAATTATAAAAGGATGGATTTGTGTGAACACTGGGAACACTATAAAATTGCTATAATGAACACGACACAGCAAAATACACACACACAGATACATTCCAAACAACCAAAACAGATTATGTATGTGTGAGCAACAATGTTGCATGTACACAGTAACTATTCCCATCTATTTATCTGTTGAATACTGGGATGTTATTGTAGATAACTGTGATTTCGCTCCAACATTATATGTTAACTGTTTTGGTATGGCCTTGAGGCTCACCTTCGGTCGGGCAGAATGGGAACCCTCCAGCCTTTGATGAAGCTCAGATTGTTGTCAGAAAGTTCCACCTGCAGGGGAAGTTTGGGAACCCAGACGGTCAGCTCCAGCGGCGCACTCAGGTGCTCGTAGCTGAAGATGACCCTGGCGTTCATGGAGCCCCGCGTCTCCTTCCCATTGACGAACACGTAGTCACAATTCATGGACACCTGGGACAGATCACGGTCAGAAGTCAGAGACTATCTATATGTTAATGGTCACGTCGGTGGCAGAGAGGCTAAGTGATGTGTGATGACAAACAGCTCGGTATGGATGCAGGTGTCACTGCCACAATTCATGCTAGAGCATTTCAAGGTTGATACCTCCAGCAGAGCAAATATACAGCTGTGCATTTCATTTTTCTCAAACTGTTTTGTCCAAGCAAAATAAGGCTGATATGACAAGAAAAAGAGGTTTAACTTGAGGTATACAGATTTAGTTTTAACTCTGAGGATTTGATTTAAAGATACCTTTCATCAATTATAACCTTTAACCTAAAACCATGAGTAGATGAAATTGTTTTCAGGAGCTCTTTGGAGGAAATGACAGGCTTAACAGTCAATTTCCAGATGATGGATTTTCAGGATTACCCAGGAACTGCCTTATATTAAAGAAATAGTTCTAATGAAAACTCTTTAGTGAGTCTGTGGATTATGACTACCGCAATAAAAGCCCTATTTCTCAGAAGATATGTGACGACTGACATTTTTAAACATGATATTTTAATGCTTTAACTCTATTGCAGATAGATATCACAAAAATGCTCACTGACTAGACAGTGTTGAGGTTACAAAAGAGAAGTTTTTTTCCACAGTGCACAGACTGGTGTTTCTGTGCTGTGTGTTATTCAGAGGCTCCAGAGTTTGCAGATTTTCACCCCATCTAACCAGGCATCAGCAGATTTTGCCATCCTTATGCTGTGTTCACACTACTTGGGCAAAAAGTGACGGGTTATGAGGCTTTTTCAGTGGAAACCTGCTATGTGAAGCAACAAACTGACACTTGTCACTTGTCTCTGTGTGATGCTCGAAAAGCTTTTTTCATCGCTGCAATAATGGGATGAAGCATCAACCATCACATGCTTCAGTGTTCTCCCATATACCACACATAAAAAGCCCAGGGATGGTTGGAGAGGACGGCGGCGTCAGCGTAGGTGGCCACGCTTGGCTTACTTCGTTTTGTATGTTTTTACAAGCAGTGTGAATATAGCATTAGCCTGAAGTATGAAACCAATCTATCAAAATCAGCGGTAACTTTTGCATGACGTTTGCATTTTCGGATTTTCGGGGATTGAAGCTTTCTAGCATCTGTTCGTTAGTCTGAGTTCTGCTGGCCGAGAAGCTTGTTAAAATAAAAAGAAGGAACTACAGAAACACTAAAAAAAACAAAGCAACTGTGTGACACCAATATATTTTTAAATTAACTTTTAAAACTATATTGGGATGTATAAAAAATGACCAGCGCACAGAACAGGAATCTACGCAGCAGACTAGACGATAGGTTCTTAGATTATATCAGACTGAAGCCCTGCAGTTTCCGATCCTGATGGCACATTGCTGTGGACAAGTGCTGTAAACAAAATGCTTTTCTCTAATCTAATTTGCATCTTCTGTGCAGTCATATTAGTGCTTCTAAGTAACCCAGCGTTTGTTAAGCGCGCTCAGTGCAAATCGTGCATTCGAGCCACGTCCCAGCCCCACCACCTCTCTTGCCCATTCCCATCGTAATGATCTATGAACAATTATACAGACACACAATATGCCAAGAAAAGCTTTTAGGCAAGCACATTATTTATATAATAAGAGTGCTGACAGCAGTGTGACATTTTACATGAACTTTAGTTCGTAACACCTTTGGGCACATAGATAAGTATATTCACACATTTCAGCTTTCACGAGACACTCTTATTATGGGATATCATTTGTGGCATAGCAATGACACCGAGTATGAATTCAATATGTGGACATTTCTAAATTTAAGTCTTAGCAAATGCCATTTTTAACTTGAAACCATTCTTTAGGTTTTCCGTCTAGTCAAAAATCTCCCGCTCCATTTGAATTATCATAAATACTTGTCCCCTTCGAACACTAAATTATTAACTGCAATGGATCTGGAGGGCTTTTCTTTTGGGCTTCCACTGAAGATTTATCTAGTGTTGGGAGGTAGCTGGCATTGTAATCAGAGGATCTAATCTCCCGCAAATGGAGGTCGGGCTGGCCAGTCTTCTCAGGGCTGGGGATTCATCATAACTGGGAGGAGGTCTGGGTAATATAATTCCCCACATGCAGACAGGCCAGAGATGGAGGAGGGGTGGGTGCTGGAAGGACTTCTTAAGATGACAGTCTTTCCCTCTGGTTCAGTTAATGCAATTTTGCGGGTTCTGACCTTATGGGCTACCACTGAATTCATGTTATTGCCCTGTCTGTTGATGTGTAGCCTTATCTGGATGAACTGAGTTACCGAGAAAAAAAAAAGAAGAAAAAAAAAAAAGAAGTCAGTCAACACAATAACCCCGGCCACCTTTGATTAATCACAGCATGGCTTTCTTTGTGTAGTGTTGAGAATATCTGCCTGACACGTATTCCGTTACACCCTCGAGTCACGGACAGACAAACGGCCACACGCGCACACAAACATGCTCGAGCTGCAGCACCACTTCAGCTCCTGCAGCTATTGCTGCTGATAAACTTGGCTGGCTAATTGCAAGTCAAAAGCTGTTAGCAACTCTGGGTATCAGTGGCCCTGTGGGGGCTTGCTGAGGAGGGCTTTCGCACACTGAGCCACCACATGCCGTCACAGCGCTGCTAATGCGCTGTGGCATCCTCCATGGTGCCAGCAGATTGCCTGGGTGGAGACAGATCAGCGGGACGAGTGCGAGTGCTGCATTTGGTCATGTGCTGGTCACGAGAGTGCACAGAGAGACCGACTGGGTTACGGTCCTTTTGCACTTCTATTCCATAACATTAACTCAATTAATATACCTAACTGTTCCACTATAGGCAGTGGCATTTGTCCTTGAAGTGAGCAAAGCAATGCTCTAATGCCACTAATGTGACAGCTCCCCCGGGGGTCACTAATGTTGCAAAGTCCTCTGTTCATCCACATTCTGCGTTGACAGCAGTTTAAAACATTTGTTTAGGAAATTCATTGTGAAACTTGAGCAATAATTTTGATGCATCTTGGGCATTCAGACATCTAATGCAGATTTACTGCCATTACGGCATCGGCTCATTATTTACACTGGACCCTGTGAAGGGGTACTTTAGCCATTTAGCACTGAGCAGCCACAAATTTGGAGGGAGAAAAGAGACAAAGCAGCAGAGGCCTGCGCCAGCAAGACTTTTAAACCTTAGGTAGCTCAAAATTTGAATTCTCCACGTCCCATACGCAGCACGACTGCATTTTTCTCGAAATCCCCCAAAGCCTCATAAATACCACAAACTTTTAAGCATCCATTTGTAACACAAGCTTCGCATTGAAATGTTTTAATGTCCAGCTAAAAGCGAGGATAATGTGATCACTACTGCAGTTACTTGATCTGATTTGTAAAACCTCCTCTGAAGCCACAGAAAATGCTCACAAACAAGCTGATGAGTGCAGACTGATTAAATCTGATTTTAGTCTGTGATGGTTGCTGATTATTAGTGGGTATAAAATAAAGACACAAAGATTTGAAAATGTTATTAATAACTTATCATTGTGTACTGTGATGGCAGCACCTGCAGCCACACAACTACGAAGTTGTAAACCCCCAAGCATACATTTATGTATTTTACTTACATTTATGTGACATTGCTGAAATACATTAGTTGTATTTGTAGCACGCACAGTTAGGCCCCGTTTACACATCTACGTTTTCCCTTAAAAACGTATACTTTCCCCTTCGTTTGCACCTTTCGTTTACACACAAACGGAGATGTCGCCTCTCAAAACGATTCTTTTAACTCGGGCAAAAGTGGAGATTTTGGAAAACGCCGTTTTCGCGTCGCAGTGTGGACTGGAAAAACGGAGGTTTTTGGAAACGATGACGCATTTTAGTCGCATTTAAACGTAGTCTTAGACTACGTTTACACTACTCCGGATAAACTTGAAAACGGCGTTTTCGTCTAAAAACGCTCCGCGTTCACACTATCGTTTTCAATCGTTTCGGAAAACGCTTACGCTCCTGTACCGCGCATGCGTGAAACGTAAGACGATTCGACCTGCGTCATTTCCGTCTGCCGTTTATTTACTTTACATTCCGTCTTCTTTGAAGAAAAGCTATCTGGAGCATGTACACACTGATATTAATCTTTAATAGGGCCGTCAAAATTGAGAGCAAACAAAACAACTGCTGTACAATACCGTCCGCCATCTAGTTGAATTGGTCACATGACTGCATCACATGACTAAAATGCGTCATGTTTCCAAAAACCTCCGTTTTTGCAGTCCACACTGCCACAC
>VVHJ01012700.1:2195-15046 GCA_015107715.1 Tylochromis polylepis
GGTTAGTGGTTCGAGTCTGCATGCCAAATATCCTTGGGTAAGATACTAACCCCAAGTTGCTCTCCAATGCACCCATTGGAGTGTGAATGTGTGTGAATGGTAGTTGGAGCACTTAAAAAGTATAGAAGATAGTGATTGGGTGAATGTGGCATGTTGTATAGAGTGCTTTGAGTACTCCAGGAGAGTAGAAAAGCGCTATATAAGAATCAGTCCATTTACCGTCCCAAACTGTCATGTTGAGACAGAATTGCAGTTCTGTAGAGGTTTGCCAGCTGAGGAGAGACCAGCCCTTTAAAGTTTCTTGTGGAAAAAGAGCCTTTTCTGGCCTTTCTTTACCAGGAATTTAATTTTGTATCTCCTCCATGTTGTGTTTTCCTGGGCCTTCTGTGGTCCACAACGACCTCCTCGGTCATACTGGTGTTCAGGACAAGGTTGTTTTCTGAACACCATTTGCTGGATCTCTTCTTTGTAGTGATGTGAGACCCACTAAGTCTGAAAACTTTACACAGGTATTAGAAGAGTAGAAAGCAGTAGAGTCATGTGTGAATAGAGTGAAGAGGGCTGGGATGACCACACAAGCCTGCGGTGTACCTGTGTTCATGACAAGTGTGAATAATTAACTTACATGTTCTCTATGTGCCTGTGTGGATTTTCCTGGGGTGATCTGATTTTCTCTCACCTACTGAAGATAGCTGTGTTAAGTTAACAGGTGATTAAACTTACTTTGCCATAGATGTGACAAATCCCTGTGATGGACTAGCTGTCTGTTTTGCCCAATGTCAAAAAATTACATCAGCTACACTGGTTCAGTGTCCTAAAAGAGCATGTTGACAAAAAGGGAGGCAAACACACTTATTCTCCATGCTGAGTTGGTTCGAGGGTTGTGGCGGGGTGTGGTTCATGGCGCGGCTGCAGGGGAGGCTAACACACCGGAGCCCCATCAGCTCATCACGCCTCCCCTGTATTAAACGTGCCGGGACCTGAGGTTGTTGTTGTTGTTGTTGTTGTGTGTGGCTGTAGGCTGAAAAGCTGCAGCCGAGTGTTAGAGAGAACAGCAACCGAATAAATAAAGTGTCGAAAGTGCAAGTATGTGGTCGGGTCCGTCATTCCTGTCACAAGGGTTTATTGACATGGATAGTCTTTCAGAGCACTTGAACTCTTATTTACTAGTATGAACAGCACCCAGGCACTTTAATGAATGCAAGTACTCACTCTGCACTAACGACAATCACACCACTGAAGTGGCATTCAAAATGGTCATCTCTTTATGGAAACTTTCAGCTTAAACCTGTTCATCAGTAATGTAACGCATATTTGTGTCTATATGCCTACGAGTGTCTTTTCCCCTGTCTTTTTACTAGCCCTTCATTTGGCAGCTACTCAGAAACTTGTTTACACCATTTAGGATGCTGTAACAGACTCACGGACAGCTTAATGTTCCAGAGCCTAATTAAAAATCAGTCTATGACAATGATCCAACTGCTCCCCAGGGAAAAGGTTTCCTTCAAGATGTTTGTATGGGTTACTTAAAGTTTTCATATTTTTCCAACAAATGTGTTCCTTGCCCTTACAGTATACACACACACACCTTTAATATGGACAAGTTCAGTCCCCACATGTCCACAATGTGTGCAAACAAAGATACTGCACTAAGGCCAGCAGATGTCTGCACAGGCCAACCGCAAAAGCAAGATAACCAAGTTTCTCTATGATTTATATGGAAATCAGCACAAGACCTAGACTATGCAACAAAAATGGAATCTCGGTGCTGATATGAGATTTCAATTACTTTGTTTTTGTTAGGAAGGGCTCAGTCACACTTTCCCTTTCTAGCACTGGGATGAGGGAAATGATGAAAAGCAGAAATATCTCCCACCTTGTTTGATTCATTTCACCAGTGTTTTTGCAAAGGGTGCTAATAGAGCAGCATGCTGCCTTTCAAACAGATGTTGCCTCTTTTATTTTAGTGTTAAATGCTTTCAAAGGGTTCGCTGTCTAAAGAATAAAGAAGAGAAAACGTTTTTTTTTTCCCCACTGAGTGAGCTTTGTAAAACTCATTTGCCATCCAGATCCAAATGTGCCAGCGAGATTAATGACATTCAGTTAAACTTGGCTATTGTGGGTTTCAAAACAAGCTTGTTTATTTAATCTTCAGAGCGAACGGTAATAAACTAGAAGTCAGCTGACGCATCTTCTACAACCTTGCGGCCGTAGTTTCAAGGCCAACACAAACTTTGATGCATCCTTTGAGACACACTGCTTCATTCCCTAAGGACTTGATGCATTAGATCATTAGGGGATTTTGATGAATGCTTTCAGAAAGCCAATTTACAAGACCAAAGGATTCTTGATAAAAGCTTGTGTCACGGCTGAGGTCAGCTGAGGCTGAGTGACAAATTAAATGAAAGAAAAGACAGTCGTAAGAAGCATTATTATAAAAATCACCTGTGTTTGACTGACACAATGCAATCACACAATATTAGAAGACAGTTACAATGTAACGCATCCTGTTGAAGGGGTTGCTGACAGTGATTAATGGACAGTTCTGAAAAAAGAAAAAAAAAGATGAAAATGCAGTTAGCATCTTAATGCATGTTAGCTGTGAAAGTAGAGCCAGTGGCAGCGTGGTTAGCATGTTGATCTCCCGTGTGTGTCTTGTCCAAGACCACAGCTTTATCTACAGTGGTTTCATTTTTCCAAGCTTCCATGTTTTATATTGTCTACTAGTATGAGCTTTACTCTTTGTTTTCCTCTGTGTTAACTTGATTATTACTTTCATTTTTATTCATGGGTCAGGCTCTAAAAACTGCTTGGGTTGATTTCGGATGGATTGTTCAGTTCAATTCAGTTTTATTTACTGTATATGGCACCAAATCACAACAACAGTTGCCTCAAGGTGCTTTATATTGTAAGGTAGAGACCCTATAATAATAAAAAGAACATAGAGAAAACCTCAACAATATTCATTCAATCATAATCAACAATCATATTGTTGTTTGGGATAAAATATGCCTCTTCACAACATTAACCCTGCAGGAAAACCAAAACCAAAACTATGCTAATTAACTACAATCAAACGTGATGCCAAGAGGTCCTCTGCACGTTGTGAGTAGTCACTATTACCATAATGGAGCATTCCCCAGTATAAACACCAATGGATGCCTTGTGTGTATCTGCGAGATTCAGGGTGATGTCATCCTGGAAGGTACCATTCCCATATTATATTAGCAAGAGCCACCAGATCCTCCGTGCTGTAACAGCCAGGTTCACATTTCCTTGAATTTGTCATCCATCCCTATGCCTTCATGTCTTGTACACAAATGCATGTTCCTGCTGTTAATAAGAATGAATTTTAGAGAGCAAGAGGGAATGTTGCATTTATGGAAATTCACAATGGATTTGTAGGTCCAGCTGGGGAAATATAAATCAGTCCTCGACTTCTTTTTGCCCTCTTCAACATTTTAATCCTGTTTCAAACACCTCCAGGCTATCAGTGATTAAACAGCTTGTTTTTGGATTCAATGCAATAAGCATTTTTTAGCTGTTTACCTTTCAACTTTCTGCCATCTTTGGGGAATGATATCATCACTCCATCTCAAGGCATATCAAGACATGTCACGTTCAGTAATAGAACCGATACTCCATGACAATTATCTAAAGTGGCCAGCAATGTTGTGAAGTCGTTAGTCTCATGGTGGGTCATTTTCCAGACTTTTCCATGGTGACAAAACCGTAGGGACTTAAAAATGAACAGAGACAGAGAACAAGGAGAGACGAGAGAAAGCAATCCACGAGACAAAAATTAGCATTCGATTTCCACGGCACCAAAAGTCTCACTTGACTGAAGTAGTTGTGGATGTCTCTCATAAAATCTATATTACTGTTGGGCTTTGAGGAGATAACAGATGGGGTTTTGTGATGCAATTAGAATTGATCTAAGACGTTTAGCCTCTCCTGTTGATGTGCCTATGATTAACTATTTCTGGCAGGAAGCCCACCATCACTCTTTGACTTCATGGAAACTACAGTCAGGCAAAACTGTGGCTCACAGTTGGTCACAGTTTTACATCCTAGCTTCTAAGGGAAGTGGCATAAATCAAAAGGCCCGGAGCAATCACACGTGGGCAGATGACACAGAATACATACAAAGCGAAGCAGAAAACTGAAACATGTGAACAGACACCTTCAAGAAACCATTTAGGGAACATCGTAGAGGAAATGTCAAGGCACCCGGGTTTGTAGGCGTAATCCGTGATGAGGTGAATTTAAAATTAATTATGAGCCCAGTAGGGTTATTGACACACACCACCTAGTCTTTACAGCATGTGAACAAAATGACTTTTGTCAGCGACTTCCATTAATTTAGCTTAAATGAAACAGCGTGCAGCAGAATTGCTAAGCTACATTTGATTCTGAACTTTGACCAGTTGTTTGACATAGACGAAAGTAACGAGAAAAAGAAGTAATTAATAATAGTTACTATAACAGTTTTGTATGTTGGTCTGGCTTTTCCACCATAAAAGAATCAAACACACCATGGGTCAGTCTACTAGTCTGAAGCTAAAGAAGACCTGTTGTGATATGCTTTGATAAGACAGCCTCTGGACCTTTCTGTGCCCTATACCCTGTAACAGCCGCTGAGCACAGAAAAAGATGTATGTGGTCAAAACATACAGATTTGGATCTGATTTTTGTACCTCTGTGAATAAGCAGCCAGCTGTCCAAGCAGTCACATGGTGTATACAGAGCAAGAGTGGGAAGATCAATAATAATTGAGTTCTCTGCATGAGCCGTTTTTGATTCAATTAAAAAACACTGATGGGAAGTTTTTGGTCTTTTTTTCCCCTTGCTGTTATTGGTAGACTTGAGTATACAATGATGATTCATTCACTCTTTTTAAGTGGCACTAGCCTCAAACCCTTGATGGGCAATCAATAAATGAGGAAAGGCAGTGGTGAGAGCTATTAAAAACCCAATCACATAGTTCTGTAATGTAGTTAAATGCATACACTGAGTTATATATTGCAGGTTACACATACAGTTATATCCATCCATGACATGTTTTGTAATTTTGCCTCACTACACCAGCACACTGGATTTTATTTCAAGCTGTCAAGATGTGACTGAACAGACTGCCAGACTTTCAGCTTTAATTTGGGCGGGAAGCTGTTGAGAAAAGTATTGCATTAACAGTTTAGAAATTACAGTTTAAGCAACACTTTTTACTGAGAGGCTCAAAATTAACTGAACAACTGACTTACATGCAAGTCCATGGCCCGGTGAGGCCTTTTCACTCATTATTCCATCATAAATTAAACAGATAAAAACATCTACGGTCGATCCCGACTGTGGAACTTGCTGCTCAATGGAACGCTCAATATGAGGTCCAACGAGATGATGATATGAGGCCATCATTAGGCAGAAAAAGCAAAATAAACCTATAAAAGAGATCAACAAAAGCAAAAACAGATCAACCATCTGGTAATTCTTTAAAAGAGGGAATCCAACCACCAGCTCACCAAAGACAACTAAAGTAAGTGAATTTGCAGAGTTCTTTCCTTTCACAGCATTTACAGATCTAGTCACCTAATCCCTGCCTGATCCTTGGACGGTCCTTGACTGTAATGAGATCCCGTGCCTGTGATGTGGTCATTACCGCCACGAATATCAGCACCCCTAAACAGCATTTAGGAAAACTAGTGGTAATGTCTTATGTATCACCAGGGGGAGTAGTGACAAAGAAAGCTTCATTTAAAGATTGCTAAACTGAATATTCATGCTTTTTAAATTTGCCCAGGGGTTCTGCAATTATCGCAGAATCATAAAGGTGGACCTTTCTGTAAAATACTAAGATAGATATTTACTTGCAGCAAATAGAAGTTGTGCACACAGAACAAGCAAGATAGCAGACAGAAACTAATGCTTGCTCTCTATGTGATTATTGATGATTAATGTTTCCGAACATGAAAGCATGAAACGATTAATTGACCACACTGCTAATGTTTTTATACAAAAAGTAAAATTCCTAAAGAGTCAGCCCCGCCAACAAAAAAACAACCTTTTCTTTGGAGACAACTTTTACCAGAATAATGGAAAGAAGAAAGTTTGAGGAAGAAAAAGAAATGCTCATAATCCAAAGCACACCACACCATCTGCCAAACAGCACAGCACTGAGCGTGTTATGGCATGGGCATGTATGCCTGCCAATTGAACCAGTTCACTGCTGATACAAGTAGCAGAATGAAATCTGAAGTGTATAGGTCTATCCTCCCTGCTCAGATTCAGACTAATCCTGCAAAAATGATTAGATGGTGCTTCACTGTGAAAAGGGATAATGCACTGCAAAAGCAACCCAAGGCACTCGCCGTGGGTTGCTTTTGAATATCCAGTTTCGCAAGGCAAAGAAATGGGATATTCTTCAATGGCCAACTCAGTCACTTGATGTCAACTTAACAGAGCAGACTTTTAGTTACTAGAGACAAAACTGAATGCAGAGAGCCACAAACAAGCAACAAGTGAAGTGTTCAATCCTCAGTGTTCATTTGTTCAATTCATTTTGAGTCTTTGAAAATGGGGGACTATTGATAACAATGTGTAATATAATTCTAAAAGACTTCAAGCAATGCTTTTTTTAACACTATCCTGGGCAATGATGAAATATTCCAGCAATCAGTGACTTCAGGTGGTGATGTAGTATTAGATATCTAACTTTCTGCTCTTTCTTTGAATATATACCTTGAATGATTAATGATTTATGAGTCACTGATAAGGTCAAAATAATACTCTGGTGGGGAAAGTGTTAAATCACTTGAATTAAATGTGAAAGTCTGCACTTGAAGTAGATCTTGATTGTTTGATTTAAAATCCACTCTGGTGGTGTACAGAGGTGAAATTACAAGACATGTTGCACTGTTCAAGACCTTAATGACCTAACTGTAATATATAGAGTGACTCTTGTGTCTCACGTTCAAGCTAAATTGCAGCACTTTAAAGCCCAAGAAGTAAATTGCAAAGCTGTATAATACAGCGACAATGAATTACCTTTAGTGTCTAAACATACTGCTTTTACAGTGGCTCTTGTAGGTTGTGTCAGGCAGTTGGCAATGATGCCATTCCCTGTGATTTCTGATGGATGCTGATGAAATGAACTGATTGCAGTCCACCCCCAAGCATGTGTCTGTGTTTGTTTATGTGTGTCAGTGCAAATGTATTTTGCCTCAGGCTTGTTTCATTATGTGTGCATGAAAACATGACCGTTTGTTTACCCATTAAAAAGAGAGACCACACTGTGACATATTCAAAACTCACCATCGGGGGACTGTAAAGTAAACATATTCTTTATTACTGAAGATAGAGACACAGTGGTAAGGAGAAGGAAATTACAGTGAACATCCCAGCAGCTCATTGCCTTTTTATGCTGCTTGAAATGCCAAAGGATAACTCTTAAGCCATTAGAAAGTCTAATGTTGAGTGCATGAATATCCTCTTCTATCTTACTGAGAGATGCTGTCATTACCAGCATCATCATATCTATTCATCTTTACCCCTCATTATAATGAATGAAAAGAAGGAGTCTTTTTATGTTACGTTAAGCCCCACAATACCTCGCAGCTTCCATCTATTCCTTTCCTGAAGTGGTATCTACACGAGTTAATGGTATGCTGCAAGTGTCTCAGTAAAATAGCTAAGCATATTTAGCTACTTTACATATTCTATTAGAACCACTTAAGCACAATCTGAAATGCTCTAGTTTAGGTTATCTGCAAGTGCAAACAATTCCTTCCCTTGCTACTAAAATCCAAAGTACTGTGCAAAAGTCTCAACCCACTCCTCATTTCTTCATATTTTTTTTCATATTTTGCTTCCAAGGAGCCAGACGTTCTTGTCATTTGTTGGAGAAGTCTTCAGGAATACTTCTCCAGAAATTCTGTACTTAAGTAGAAGTACAGATATTAGCATAAAAAATACAGTAAAAGTCGAAGTACTGATTCAACTTCTTTACTCAAGTAAAAGTAATTAGTACAGGCTCTGAATGTACTCAAAGTAAGAAAGTAAAAAGTAGCTCTTTGGAGGATGTTTCTACAAATGTGCAAAGCTAACTGAGCCTTGTGTTATATTAACATAATGATAAAATAATATCAGTAGATGGAAATACAAACTTTAGTCTATTTTCAAATTCTAATTGTAGCCTGTTTGAATCAGAAGAAAAACAAGGAAAATAAAAAAAATATCTATATATCTATTTTCTGCTGCCTACTTTGTAGAGGGTGGCTTTGCCTCCAAACAGGAAAATGTGTGCAGTCAAGGGTTAAAGTGGGATTCAGCAGGTGGGGGAATCCTAAAATCAGTTGTAGTGGCTCGGTGTGGGGGAAAATTTCACAAGTCACAATCATTTCTAATCTCCCATAGATTTTCTTAATGTACAGGCTGTGATCAGCTGATTTAGGATGCTGGTGCTCTGAGGTGCACTGCTCGTTTAGATTTACACAACTAAATTCAAGAAGATGTCAGCAGGCACTGTATTCCATGAGTTGTCCTGGCTGATTTCCATCATTTACACTGACAGTACACTGTTTATGCTGTCTTCTTTTTCCAGATCTAAGCATCATCAGCTAAAATTCATATTCATCTCTGCTACACTTGATGTAACAGACCACAAGCACCACGGCCACTGTGCACCAGTCACACACTGTTCTTTAGCAAACTACCCTGTTTATCCTGCACTAACCTGCAGAGCCTTTAAATAACACAGTTAATCTACCTCAGTTTGTTTTGCAGCATATCTCACAATATGAAAAACCATAATGTCACATGTACAGACTCAATATCTGATTTAAAAGCATGAGGATTTACATGTAAGCTTAACATTTCCAGTTTATCAAAGACCCGAGCATCCCGTACCTTTAAATATCACCTCTCTTTCTTATCTTTCTCCATCTCTGAGTGAAGTTATTTCTCTCCTTGTGAAATACAGAAGCTGGACCTTTAGCTAGCAACACTCTGCGCAAACTGCAGAAAAACAGTTTGTGAGTTTGCTGATGTTTGTTCAGCTGATAGAAACGTTGCGTTTGCAGACCAACCGACTTGAACCCCTGACTTTATCACACGTCATCTCTTTTTATGCGACATACCCTGGTGATAAATACACGAACAGGACTACCTTTCATGTGCTTCTGTTTAGGCTCAAATCGGTTTCATGTTTGAAGAATCACAGTGATGTGAAATAATAACTCCCCACAAATTTGTTAAACCAAAAGTAACGAGCCCATTTTGAAAATATAAGGAGTAGAAAGTACAGATGTTTGTTTAAAAATGTAGGGAGTAAAAGTAAAAAGTTGTCAGAAAAAAACTACTCAAGTAAAGTACAAATACTTGAAAATTCTACTTAAGTACAGTAAGTACATCCCACCTCTGGTCATGACAATGATCCCAAACACAGTGCTGATAATAAAACATATCTGGTTAGAAAAACACACAACAGAGTCATAGATTGGCCTCCCCATGGCCTGGAACTCAACTTTATTGAAGGTAGTGTGGTATCATCTTGACATAAAAGGGAACAGAAGGCAGCCAACATCCAAAGAAAGCTCTGAATGTCCTTCAAGAAGCTTGGAGAACTATTTCTGAAGACTACTTAAAGAAATAACAAGAAAGCTGACTAAGAGAGTTCAGAATATAAATATTTATATTATCATTAATAATATAAATATTGATCTTCAAGCTTTTTGGAATTGTACAAACTCTGTTTTTGCCATATATACTGTATTTCCATGTATGTTTACACATGTCTCAATACATATTTCTCATTTTCCTAGCAAAATACAGTATAAAGAAATGAGGGATGGCTTAAGAGTTGTGTGGAGTACCGTACTTCTTCAGGTGACCATCTATTTTTCCATCAACTTTTAGGAGAAGTCATTTCATCACATTGTCCTGTTTAAGATGAGACAGGTTGGGTTTCCAAAGGGAGAGTTGTCTGCAGCATACCTCAAACTCTTTCAGATGAGTGCTCATATGCTAATATGAATACTGCATGCCTATGATGGACACAAACCAAACAAGGCAGATGGCTTTCACTGTGGGATGCATCGTTTCCTGACTGGAATAAGCTGAATGGCTAGACTAGCCCAGGGAGCTGACTGCTTCTTCATCAGGTCAAGGGAGGTATTTATTTTAGCAGACAAAACTATTTTAATGAAATGTACAATAATTAGTTTTAATGAAAATGCACAGATATTGTCTCATGGTTTTGGTTTTATAAAAAATACAAATGTTCTTCCACAGAGACGTACATAACAACGATATTTTACAGGGCCATCTTTAAATGAATGGCAACTACATTTTGTAATTATCAATATGTTACTTTCAAGGTTTAAATACTTTTAAATAGACTTTTAAATAGACAAAGAAAGCAAACACTGTAAAGCAACAAACGATTTTGCAACAAAACACAGTCATGTCATAGCAAATCACTGCGGACAAAATGTTAACATTCATGCAAAAGCGTCTTCTGCTGGCAGACCTGACACTTAGCAAATAAGGCATACTAGTCTGATCAGCAGCAACGGAAATGTGTATAAACTGTATAGCATGTTTTTCAGTAAAGCATTTAAGTTATTGGTGTCCATGCTCAATTCAGTCAAGAATCCAGAGGCAAAAATGAGAAAAGTTCAAGTAATGTCAAGTAAAGAAACCACAGTCTATTTCAAATAGAAGAAAACACGGTTAATAAGGAGGTCCTTGTATCACAAACGATGATGCTCTAGTTGTAGTTGAAAAGTATCACACTTAAGAATCATCATCAGTTTTTATGACATGAAAGAGGGTCACGTTAAATATTACCTGATGCCCATTATTCCAAGCGTACAGTGCCCTCTCTCTGGCATTGTAGTCGAGCATGGAGATGTGAAAGTATTGGTTGTGGAAAGGAATGTCTATGTATTCATAAGTTGAAGTCTTGGTAGAGTAAGCGTAGTAAACCTTTGCTCCCGACAGGTGAGAGTTAGTAATATACAGTGTCCCACAGATCATGAAAGATTCACCTGCATTCCTTTTGGAATATTCGGTGGTCCAAGTCTTCAGGACCTGCAGGGTGTCAGGGTCGATCTGAGAGATGACAACATTTCCAGCATTTTGATTGGTTGCATACACAACCCACATTCCCAGTTCATCAGCCATGACATCGATGTCAGAGTATCCCCCCCATGTATATGGGTACATGTTGTGGAAGCCGGCAAATTCCAAAGCTCGCTGGGCCAGCACGCTGCCCGTCTCGAAGTTGTACTTGACAATAATGTTGCTCTGGTACTTGTTGTAAAAAAGTGATCCATTGTAGACAATGTGATTTGTTCCCTCCCATTTAAAGGGGAGGCTGTAGGTTCGAGAAACCACTCCTGCCACAAAGTCTTCCATCGTCTTGTATTCCCGTACAATCTTGCTATTGGTGTAACTGTCCATATACCAAACCTAACAAGAGATGATGAAGAGGATAGATGGTTAGAATCCGCTCTGCTAAACAGCCATCAGCAGTACAAAATCAAATCTGAATTATTCTTGATATTATTAAAAAAAAAAACCCTGCAGTTTGAAATTCAGACCCATTGTACATCTTTTCAAAATTACCCGCCCCCCAAAAATAAATAAATAAATCAAAACCCCCCTCTATGAAAGCAAGTCTGTTGTTAAATTGCTGTGATATTCTGCCCACTTTAACAACAGAGCACATCGCTGATATTAAATGCATCGCACCCTCATGCTCTCATAACTCACCCTGTTGTTTCTGGTTGATGCGAGAGGATCAGTCATCCATGCCCCAAACCGGGTTCCAGATGTCTTTATTGTAACAGGTCCAGTGATTTTCATTAATTTCCCACACGCTGTTAATAAAGAAATGCAGCGATAAGATGTGCTGTGGTGCTTTTTTTTTGTCTCTAACTAGATTTCTCAAGCCAATTTCATGCCTGTTCCACCACAGAGTGTGCCCTCTGTGCATACTAAGGTAGCAGTGGCAGCAAGATGCGTAATTTAACTTGAAGCAGAATTGCACAACTGCTGTTTGTGGCTAAAGGAAACTCAACTCATGTCTACTCTACAGTATTTTCTTTAGAGTACCTGAAGATTAAAAATGTACACAGCTCTTTCTATATGCAGACCTCATCCACCAGTTATTTTGGTAAGCTATAACAGGCTTGATTTAAGTACAATTAGTAATGGATGGTTGGTCTTCAAGTACAAAACAAGTGTCATTAAAATTGCCACCATATTAAGAAATCAATCTTCCACTCAAAGCATAAGAAGACAGACCCCCTGAAAGTCACCATGTAATTCGAATGTTGGCCAGTGTACTAATTAATAACTTAACTTCCCTGGAGAAATTGTGCTTGTAGATATTAAAGCCACAAACAACTTCCTTTTTGGCCCATTAGGAAGCAATTAGGCATGGCACATTACTCGCACTTCCCTCAGTTTTTTAGAACATTTAATGTTCAAGGCCAAACAATACAACAGTCCATAAAAAATTTTCTTTCACCAGCATGAGATCTAGATAAAACACACTGACATTAACAAGCTTTTTCATTTCTCACAGTTGTTATATCGCTGAGCAACATTTGTCGCTCTGAGATGTAACAAGAAATAAACAAAGAATGTTAACAGTAACTGAAGTTAGACATCCAAAAGTATTTTGGATAATTCTAGCTTTGGTCTGAAGTCACAAGGAATTCTGCTGAGTTATGCAATGGACCTTGTTTTAAAGTACTGTGTGAAACTGTGTGCAAGTGTTAAGCCACAGCTCTTTTTTTTTCTTCTTCTTCTTTTTTTTTTTTTTTTAACTTTTTTTTTTCCTTTTTTGG
>VVHJ01012702.1:5303-19467 GCA_015107715.1 Tylochromis polylepis
TGTAAAGTTTCTTTGTGCTGCCAGCATGCTAACCTCGCCTAGCATTGTACTCCTCTCTGCGCTTGATCTGACTTTCTCTATCCTCTGTCTTTCTGCTTGACGACTGTCGCAGCTCTGAACGTAGCGTATTATATCTATATGTGTAGTCCCTCAGCATGTCTTTCT
The DNA here is from genome assembly GCA_015107715.1 of Tylochromis polylepis. Lineage (NCBI taxonomy): Eukaryota > Metazoa > Chordata > Actinopteri > Cichliformes > Cichlidae > Tylochromis > Tylochromis polylepis. The sequence continues at coordinate 5,469 of VVHJ01012702.1, forward strand.
GAAAGCTCCTCTCTGCTCTGCGCCTGTACGACCTTTTCTCTCTTTCTCTTCCGCTTCGCCCTCTGGTAGCAGTGACAACGTATCCTTGCGCTTTCCTCTGACGTTTCTCGGCTGCTCGCTGTCGTTCTGTTTGCGTTTCTGAGACGGTATGTTGGCTTGTGTCATGGTGCCCACAGTGTCACCGTTTCTGATGTTTGTTTCACAAAGGCCCTTGACTCTGTGGGATGTATGAGAAATAAATTATAACTTAGACTTTAACAAATACGTAAGGAAAAAATAGACCCTAGTTTCTTGCTTATGAGGAATATTGTTTGTTTATAAGAACAGTTAAAACTCCCAGTATTCAGAGTGCAGATCATTTCACTGAATATGGTGCAATTTTGAATCATACATTCTGCAAACTGCTGTGCTGGCTTTATCAAACGTTCATTTGTCCTGAACTATATGTTGCGCTTGGGAAAATAGAAATAAATATTGCCAAAACAAAACAAAAAACAGTGTGAGTCTCTCTTGTTTTTACTCAAACCTACAGTTTTACGAGCATTCCCACTGTTACTGCAGCACTAATGAGATAGTCCTCAAACACTAGCCAAACGGCTAAAATATCTAAAGCTGCTTTCAGACAAAAAGCTGTAAAATTTTACAATATACACTCAGCGCCACTTCATTAGCTTCACTCTGTGGCAGCAACTCTGAATGTCACATCTACTGTGATTTTCCCACATTTCAGCAAATATTCCATCAGCTGAAGTTCTCTGGGTGAAAATGCCGTACAGCAACAGAAGACCACACCGGGTGCCTCCGGTCAGCTAAAAACCACCGACTAGTCTGATGAGTCTAGATTTCTCAATGGTAAGATAATAATATGAACGCATGGATCCGGCCTTGTCCAATCCCTAACCAGTGACAGCAAAGTGTAACTAATGAAGTGGCTGCTGAGTCTATATTGCTGTTGCTACTGTGAAAACTGAAATACTGTAAAGTGAAAGCCTCAACCTAAAAAAATCTTCAAGATAAAAAAAGTGAAGTTAAACAAGACCAATCCAGCTCAAATGAAAACTTGAAAATTTGAATTAAAAAAACTTTAAAAGGAAAAAAAAAAGTCCCAGGTTGTTATAATGTTAGGTTTGTGGATCTTTTTTTTAAAACAAACATTGGGCCCCATTCATTCTGGACTACTTGGACTATCAAAATCTGTTATCCCGTGCTGGTGTTGTTCCTAAATCATCATTATAATGTCCGTCCAGGATCAGCATTACAAGTAACCAATAACTTTGTCTGAGCAGTCAGTTAGCATTAGCCAAGAATGCTACAAAAACCTATCCTTAGCAAACCAACATAACCAATGTAAATCTGGCTAACGGCAAACCTAACTTGATAATATATTTATTTTATTGTATACACTGATTAAGAAAACAATCAAAATGCTTACCATAAACAAAGGCATATCTTTTCTTTTTTCCATGCAGTGCAAAGCTATGACATCACAACAATGCGATTGGTCAGTTCCAATAATATGCATCATTATCATGCTACTGCAGGAACAACACCAACATGGGATGGCATTTGCATAATTAGAAATTTCTGATCCAGACCTGGAGTTTTCAGAGCTACCTTTTCACTTCCCACCATATGCTTGATAAAAGCTTATTTCAGCCTCATATTGGCCAAAGCACAGTGTTACATGAACAGAAAACATTTCACGTGTTACATAAACTGAGGGAAAAGTCCTTGAATGGTTAAGTGGGATTTAAAAGTGGCACTTTTACAGCACTACAAGGTAAAAATGGATCTGCAGTGCGAGTGGAGGACTGTTGGCATTTATATAATCTCTTTCAGACCTTTACAGTCATGGTTTTTATTGCCTCTTGAGATATAAAGTCAAAATGCAGTAGATGGACTCAGTTTTCAGACGTCAAACAAATCAACAACGCAACATTCTCATTGAATACCGATAATTAACTCTAAAACATACTGAAGGGGGAAAAGAGGAAATTGGAACTAGAGTTATTAAATGTATCTCCACATGTATAAATTCATTAACAAGCAGTCAGAGCAGATTAAAACCCATTTTAATAATCAAATGTGCATGATAAAAATGATCTTATCTAATGCATTCAAACACCAAAAACTATGGTGCAAATATGAACACCCTGTAATAATAATGCAAAGTAGCACTGTCACAGTTTCAATCTACAACAGCAGATCTCTCTCCAAGGCCAAAGCTCTGTTTTGCAGTACATGTGCTCCACATTGCTACTGTGGTCCATGAAAATTGGCTTGGTAATTTGACTTGGTAATAAGTAAAAAAAAATAAATAAAAGAAGTATTTCTGAGCATCTTCACTGGCAGGTTGCTCTCTTCTCTGTAGATGGCACTGCTGCCTCACAATTTCCATCATGAGGAAGCAACAGGGAGTTTGTTCCTGCCACCAAAACAGGCGTGTGCAGCAAATGTGGATGGAATTTTGTAGTTATTTTTGGCAAATAAAAATGATTTTTCCTGTGTCGTCTCCATGAGTTGTTATTTTTTCATTTGCGCTCATTTATTTCTGATTACAGCTTCCTCTTTAGTCCAAAGACAAGAAGAAAAGATTTAAAAAGACATCCCGAGTAATGGGAAGGATTACCAGATGCTTTGCGTCACGTTTCGTACACAGAAGAAGTGTTTTAAAAATGATAAATTATATTGATTGCTGTCTCTCTCTGACCAAGTTTCACCTCACAACCAGACAGAGAATCACGCTTTGTTTATTCGAGCGATTTAAAGGCCCTGATAAGACAGAGATGCGTGATTTAAACAAAACATCTGGGGAGCTCACTATCAGCTGGCTCCGCTGACGGCACTCAGAGGAAATGGATGGTTTTAACATTACAAATAAAAACTGGAATCATTCAGTTAGTTAACTGTTTCCACACAGCAGGTCAAGACAGTTCAGCGCAGCCACTGATCTGTATCCAACACCTGATTATTCCCCAAGATGCAGATGAGTAAGAGAGATTATATTTTGCATCTTTGTAGTTTCAGACTTCATCACCATCTCACTCTTGAACCTTCTGTTGACCTGATTTTAGCAGATTATCAGCTGTGTCGAATCTTCTTCTTGTATAGCTACGCTGTTCATAGTTTAAGCTGGCGACCGTGTTATTGTGTTTCCTATACCACAGCTAAATAATTATTAGCACATCTGGGTTGTATTTCTTAATGTTTAGCGGTTCTCTCTTGTTTGCTTATAATAGCCAAATGCAGGAGATGTATCCAGATTAATTCTGTTTAAAAAAAATTGCTTCAGGGCGTGCAATAGTTATCATTAAGAGCATATAATATAACAAAAACAACATGCTGTTTGTTTTCATGATTGCACTAATGGAAATGTTCGACTTGGATGTGTTTTTTTGAAGTTCTAATTCAAGTGTAGCACAAGTTCTCAGAGTGAAACGGGTTCCTCTTCTGTGCTGCAGTTTGCATTTAACAAAGCACGTACATAGTAACCTCATTTGTTGTATTCATTCTGCCGATGGCCAGAAGGCAAATAAATATTGTTTTAATAGTTTTTAAGCTCTAATTTACATTTGTGCATTGAATTTGATGTTTTGTGTAGGCAATCAAAAGTTCATTAAAGTTCTATAAAAAGTGATCATTTGGAAAATAACAACTTGTCTGGTGATTGCAAACACATGGGGATTCAAAATGTATATATATATATTTGTATTAATATTTTTTGGACAGACTCCACTGAGTAGCAGTTTCGTATAGCAGAGCTGAAGATGAAGATAGCAGATAGTAACTGGAGTCGTCAGTCTGGTTGCCATTGGTTGGTGATGCAAATGTTTTGAATTTGAAGAGCTTGAAAAACGGGGTTGATTGGCTGTCCGGGATTTTCCTCTCCTCTTGCCCCGTGAGAGCCGCCCTACTGTGACTCTGAATGGATGGATTTTGACAGCATGGCCGAACAGAACTGACAAATATAGCATCAATGATAGCACATACAACCAGAGGGTTTGTGAGAGAACAGAGCTTCCTTACTTACTTACTTCTTGAGAACATTAGCATCAGAAAAGAGCCTGAGGCCAAAGGTGCTATTAGACACACATTTTTTCTCAGAAAAGCTTTTGGAAATCCAGACATTAGTTTTTGATATTCTTGTTCCAACAGGAGAAATTCTGCCTTTGTGTCTTATCAGATCTGGAAAATTTGTTGGAGAGCCCTGGTAGCCAGATGGTTATAGCCCATGCCACAAGACTATAATACCCCTGGTTCAGTTACAGCTGAAGATATGTGTTACATGTTTTACATCTCTCTCATTCTATATTTTCTGTTACCTCTTCATTATCAGATTAGATGTCCTCAGCATTTCAGTCAGAATCACTTTATAACCAAAATGTATTCTTCTGTCCATCTGCAGTGATTCGGATTTCATGGCAAGTCTCTAATTTTGGGGCATCCCTGCCCATCCACTTAGGTTAAAAGCCTTAGAAATAGAGAAAATTAGCATGTCCTCATTGCAGAACAGAGCAGACATTAGTGGATTAAAAAAAGCAAAAAAAAAAACTCAATTAATTTAGTCAGAAAAAAAGCAAGAAAAGGAGTAGTTGGATGCAGGTGTTTGAAAGTGCCTTGCAAATACTGTTGCAAGTATAATCAGGCTAACTTAACCAGAGTGCCACAGGGATGATGATGGTGAAGTTAGTAATGTCTCGGTTGCCTCTACAAAAAGCTGTGGGATTTTTCTGTTTGGATTATTGAGTTTTACAGGCTCGTGACTGCTATCCATGTGACATTAATTTCTTTGCCATTTTGGACATCTGACAATCATGGTGACAATATAGGATCAAGTAAATAAGGCCCCAGTCACACAGACCCAGAGACCAGTCCACAACCATTTGACAACCACCATGAGGGGGAAATGTGCATTCCCTAAAGGCTGCAAGTGATTGCTGCCAGTTTCTGGCCACATTATTGCTAAAGTCCCAGACACACAGGCCAGTGATCCCCAATGCACTGTTTTCCCTAGCAACAGCTGGGCTGCTAAGAAAAAATGTGTCTTCCCTAACCAGTTGGCAAAAAGCTCCTTGTGACTGGTTCAGTCGCATATTGTTGTGGTCATAGTTTAAATGGAAGTGACGAACTTGTGCACAAAATTGTCCAGCTACTCTCTGAGCTAAAGTAAAACAGCAAAACATGCAAGACAAACCACAAATGAAAACTGTTTGCAGTCAAATTTAAAGTTGTGCCCTGTGAAACGTGTCAGCTACAGTGCTGAGGCACTCTGAAAGCAAAACTCTTGTCAAGTTTTACTACCACAAGGCTAGTTGTTAGCGAGTATTTTCAGACAAAGATGAATAACTACAGGTAACCATGGAAATCTGCTAGCAACCAAAGCATTCATTAGGAGGCTTTGAAACCAATTTCATCCCGCAAGAGCCAGTAACCTCCAGCAACCACTGCCTCTAGTTGGTTACATCGCATCCAATATGGTGGACAATGTGAGCATGACATCGTATGCGAAACCTCAATTCCAATGTGAAAAATAAATCTTTATGACGCTCTTACTTTTGTTCAATAAGAATCACCACAATTTTATGCAGTTTTTATGATTTTGAATGCAATCAATTTGAATAAAACACAAATTTTATGCTATAAACCAACAACGCCACCATGCCAGTATGACCACCACTAAACTCCCGCCTTTGGTATTAAGACACTGAATGTCTTAGACATCTCAAACACTTTCACCAGGGCATGTAACAAGGATAGTATTTACTAAATATTTCACAAAGATATTGATGCATACTCAATCATCCAGGTAAGGAAACTGAAAGTTTGTCCAGATGAACAAAATTAACTTTCTGGGATTTCATGTAGGAGAAGAAAAGAATTGTATTAAGTCGTATTAACAACTTCTGGTAACTAACCAAAAACCTTTTTAAAAAAACCCAATGACATTGAGTCAAGGAAATCCAGACTATAAAATGTAAGTTTCTTTTCTGACTCACTTCTGTGGCACTGTGCCCTAAATGAGATTTGCCAGTAGGAGGGAGGTATCACAGCTGAGCCTTTATGAGCTAATGAAGAGTAGAGCACTTTTTAAACCCCCAAGTTATAAAGTTTATAAACTCAACAGATTCTTAAAAATCTAATTAAAACTAAACTAATAAAATATAGTGTTATAATAACTACATTCAAGTAAAACATTAAAAGTTAAAATAAAATCTAATCTCTATCTCCTCACTATCTGAAAAGTCATTATGAGAGCTAACCTCCCTTACACAGTGGGAGTTTTACATCCTCCACAGAGACAAAGTGGCTTGTCAGCTCATTCTCCATTAATTATCATCAAGGAAATACCTATGTGTATTCTCGCCATCACATTTTAAATTTTTGTGTCATGAGACTTCCAAATTAATTTCAATCAACTCTGATGTGCTGCCTCTGTAGATTCTCTGCCGCTGCTATCTTCCAGACGGGCAGTTCAGTCTAAACATTTTCATCGCTGCTTTTACAGATTAAAAATTGCCTCAAAGCACAATGATTAACTGACCAGGTCTGGCAATTCTCAAGGATTTACTGTGTGAGCTTCCTTCCGCTCAGTGATCAGAGATGTTCCCACATGAGCAGTTTATCACCAGCGTCACCTGGATGATCTGCTCAGTGTTTGCAGCAGCCTTGACCGTGTCACAGGCCTTGTAAAGCCCCGACGCTGTAATCCTACATGCTGTTACACAAAGAGGAGACGAGCGGCTCGTTCCAAACACACAGGCTGCAGGTAGAAGAAATGTAGCAAACATGTCATAAAGTTTAAGATGGCAACGTTGCTCCTTTCTGAAACTTGCCGGTGATTTATGAGCGAACCAGCAGATGGTAAAATCAGGGTGGCTGGCTCGAGAGAGGTTTACCAAAGCATTTCGACAGAAAGGGCAAAAGGATTCTCAGACTCTCTTCTAAACGACTGAAGTCTTTCCTGAAAACAAATCAAGTGTGTGTGTGTGTACAAGTGTGTGTACAATGACTAAGCCAAGCCAGATGTTGGTGTCTGCTGAAGTTGGTGGCACTCATTATGCAGTCTAAGTTGCTTAAATTCTCCCTCTGCCCCTCTGTGTTAACCTAGAATCTGTAAGGTAATACCTAGTGTTTGGATTTGCTCTGATGAAAGCCTTGTCAGCTTATGAAAGAGGGTTTTGTTGATAGCAAAAAAAAAAATCAACAAAGCACGCATTTGTTTCTCAACATGTAGCTTTACTTGTCAGATGACCAGCCAACTCTGAAAGCCAGGAGTAGATTTAAATAGCATCCTAGGTCCCTTATCAAGCAAGACAACAGCCAGTTCATTGAAGACAAACATGAGTTAAAGACAGTTCGGGTGCGCAGGAGGTAAGTTTGGAGGAGAGGCTGAATTAAAGGGTTTTTTTTCACAGAGTTCACAATTCCCCCCATTAAAAATGTACTTATTTGCCTAGTAAGTCAATTTTACAAGGGTAGAATTACCTTGAGTCAGATCCTGTAAGTTCAATTAAGTAAGCAATTCATCCATTTTCTGCAGTTTTTCTGGGTCTGCTAACATCTGCTGCTAAAGTCGTGCCAACCAACTGGTTGCCAAGATTAGCTTTAGGAACATAAAATATTACTTGTTTTCATAAAGGAAATAACAGTCTCTTCATATTTATATCATCATTACAACTTCATTGTACATTTATGCCCAAACAAATGTAGCTTTCATGTTAAAAAATAAATAAATAAAAGTCCGATGCTATTATCTAGCCAGCTAGCATTGGCGTCACTACTGGCACTGTGAAAGTATTTTCTTCTATTGATTGAAAACTGGATGGTTGTTGGATTCACTGAGCAGCACACCATCTGGATACTGGTAATGCACTTTATGTGAGCATAAAAGCACTCCTGCACTGTGTTTGTTGCTGTTGTTTTGAAATTGCCAGATTTGTGGTTGCAACCTGTTGCAGTTATGTTTAGCTTAATGTTTGTTGTGTCTACTAATTGCCAGAAGTTACTGAGCTTTATGTTTTTGTTTTAGGCAGGGTGGAGTTTGAATGTGTTTATTTCAGCCTTAGAGATACGGATGTTTGCTTGCTTCCTGTTATTTTTCTGTGACACTGGTTGGCTGGTGTTTAAATGTTTTTATGGTCCTCTGGTTTTGTGTTGTTCTTGGTCTCTGAAGTTTTATTTGCTGTATTTGTGTTTATGTTGTGCTGTTATTCTTGTGCTTGAAGTCAAATTCTTGAATTTTTATGTTTGTTTGGTTCTGAAGCCTTTTTCATGGTAGTAATGCTTAGTTTTATTGTTTATTTGAACTCATGCATCAATTAAGTAGGGTTAGTTTTACATTTTTGGTCTTTATGTAGCTTCAGTTCCTGTTTAGAGTTTATTTACAGCGTGTTTAGTTCCCTCAGCCTTTCCTTGTCAGTTCCTCCTTCAGTCTGCTCTTTTTATAGACCTAAAATGTTACTAATGTATGCGAAAATGGCAAAGTGTAAATGTTTGCCATGCTGACTTTTTAAAGTGATGATACATCAGTGTTGTTTTTCTTCCTCACTGCATTAGTTTCAGCCACAGTACAATTCAGCCTGGGGTATTTCTCTACCAAATTCACTGCAGAGATCAGTGAACACAGCTTAATAGAAAAAACACAGTCTGATGAAACAACAACAACAAAGACTTTTGCAAATTTTCCTTTTTTTTTTCATGGCTGACTTTAAGATTTTGCTTTAACCCATCGAACCTACTCTACCTGTTTTCATTTATCGATTTCCTGTTCAGGACTGGAATTCGACATTTCAGCGGTGCTCAGTTTCATGTTTCACCTCGACATGAAGTGGTTCAGTGAATCTTGGCGGAGACTTGTTTACAGCATGACTTCATGTAATCTCTCAAATTATGCAAACATCAGCTACGAGGCCAGATGACTGTGCAGCGAGACACCAAAGAAAAGATGGAAATAAGACATCAAGGCTTCATATAAGCTGCATTTCGTGTAAAAACACCTAACTGATTAGTAGTTACAAACCTCTCCAATTTGCCATATTTAATTATAGGTGCTATTTCCTTCCGCTAAAGACAGCTCCACTGTATTGCCAAATGTACTCACTCACCCATCCAAATCATTAAATTCAGGTGTTCCAATCACATCCATGGCCACAGGTGTGTAAAAAAATTTGGAACAGAATGGGTCGCTCTCAGGACCTCAGTGAATTTCCATCGTGGGACCGTGACAGGATGCCGTCCGTGCAGCAAGAACAGTTGTGAAATTTCCTTGCTACTAAATATTCCACAGTCAACTGTTAGCAGTATTATAACAAAGTCAAAGCAATTAGGAATGACAGCAACTCAGCCATGACTCTGTAGAGTCAATCACTACAGATCTCCAAACTTCATGTGGCCTTCAGATTACCTCAAGAACAGTGTGTAGAGAGCTTCATGGAATGGGTTTCTATGGCTGAGCAGCTGCATCCAAGCCTTACATCATCAAGTGCAATGCAAAGCGTTGGATGCAGTGGTGCAAAGCACACTGCCACTAGACTCTAGCGCAACGGAGGCGTGTTCTCTGGAGTGATGAAACACACTTCTCCGTCAGGCAATCCAATGGATGAGTCTGGGTTTGGCAATACTTGTCTGACTACATTGTGCCAAGTATAAAGTTTGGTGGCGAGGGGATTATGGTGTGGGGTTGTTTTTCAGGAGGTGGGCTCAGTCTTTTAGTTCCAGTGAAAGGAACCGAGACATTTTGGACAGTTTCATGCCCCCATCTTTGTGAGAACAGTTTGGGGTTAACCCCTTTGTGCTCCAACATGACTGCGCACCAGTGCACAAAGCAAGGTCCATAAAGACATGGATGAATGAGTTTGGTGTGGAAGAACTTGACTGCCCTGCACAGAGCCCTGACCTCAACCCGTTATAACACCTTTGGGATGAATTAGACTGTGAGCCACGCTTTCTCATCCAACATCAGTGTCTGACCTCACAAATGCACTTCTAGAAGAATGGTCAAAAATTCCCACAAAATTGTGGAAATACTTCCCATAAAAGTTGAAGCTGTTATAGCTGAAAAGGGTAGGCCAACCCTATGCATTCAGTATGGGATGTCACCCAAGTTCGTATGTTTGTGAGTATAGTATACTCTGAATACAGCATCACCTCTGTCTTGTTTTTTGCCAGTCTGTTGAGCCCACTTCGTTAGTCAGAGTCAGTTGTCCTCATTAGCTTCTATGACCTCCCTATGCACCGTGTCTGCTACCTAAGCATACATGATGTTCTGCTGCAGAGCATACCAACCTCATACACACACACAGCACTCTGCTTAACGTATTGTGGTATGCGCAGAGTCATTTGTATGGATGCATTCTGTAAGATAGTGAATCTGTAAGCTCCTGCTGGAGAAAGCAATTAACCTCACGGACCACCAGGGAGTTGATACGAGTGAGGGAGCATCTCTCCGCCGTTTACATATACACCAGAGGGGCTCGCGCGCTCACATTCAGCCAACCTATTATTCATCATCAGCGCATTAAATGGCCTCTTCATGAAGACAGCAAGACAGGCCTCACTCCTTTTTACATATACATGTGTATACTCCCCCCATACACACACATTCACTTCCACAGCCAGGCTGACTGATCCCCATGGCTCTGGAGTTTCAGATTGCCCTTGACGCAGAAATGATTAAGGTCAGCTAAAGAACAAGAAAATTAAATGCTGCATTCCTAGTGATCTGGGAATTTACCAGACACTGGAGGGAACTATGCACAGCCCTTGCCAAGTCTGGAAAAGGGAGATAGAGAATGTCCAGCCTGATTATTTTCAGTGCCAGTATAGGTTTCGTCTAGCCACAATATCCAATAGAAACTAGTTTTGCAAATTATACTGCAGAATAGCTATTTTCTTTGTAAGTGTTTTTTTTTTCTTGATAGAACTATATCTATTCAGTGACATTTAAAAAAAAAAATTCAATTTAAAGGAGCTCGGTGGTGAACTTTTTTTGTCAGGCTGCAAAACTTTTCACAAGCTGTTCAATATGAATCTCACTGTGTTTGTGGCTACTGACCTGCCAGCTCATTCCCTCATGCATCAGTAACCTCTCTAATGAGGTGAGAAACACCAGCACAGATGGACAAAGAAGGGGAGGAAACTGCAACAGATGAGTGGATGCATAAAAGAGGAGGCGGATGGCGAATTCGTGATGAAATGAAGACTGAAAGACAAACCAGTCAGCGATATAGATGCAGCAGATCTGTCCTTGAGTGCACTATATGTTAGACTAAACTACCTCACAGAACAGCACAAGCAGAGATGAAGTCATAATTTGATCGAAACTTGATTGAGGTTAGACGATCCAAATTAGCTGGGTTGATGCCTGACAGACATCTACCAAACTAGTCAGCATCCACCTGTCTCTCAATGCAGTGGTGCCATAATGCATGACTTCAAAACTCTATTCTTGTCTTGCAATTTTATCATTTTTGACCATGAAATTCTTTCTTCTTGATTCTTTTTTGTCATTATGCTCATTGTCTCTCGCCCACAAGTCACTACGAATTTTTCCATGTATTAAAATAAGGTGGTCCTGTGCAGTTTTGAAGTAAAAGGAGCCAATGTGTACATTAAAACTTATGCTTTCACAACCCCAAACAGCAATTTAAAAACCTCTCAGAGGACAATATTATCTGGAATGTCACCGTAGCTGAATGTTGTAGCCCTGTACACTTCCATCCAGGCACAAATGATGGCTCTCAGTTTCCTGTCTAAAGGATTGCAACCACTGAGAGCCATCCAACTACTCAGTGCGCAAGGTTTAAAAAAACAGAAAAACATAAATATGAAAACTTAAAAGATTTATATCATGGAAAGATCTATAAGAAAATGCAAAATCAGCCACAGTCATCTGGCCTGTGTGCTGTATAATAAAAAAGTGTTTTTAATGACTATAACTCAAGTGTCTGACAAAAACTTTACAATGAAGACATTTCAGGCTTTGCGGTGGATTTAATTTCCCCATTTTGACTATTTGCTTTGATTAATTCTCAAAAGAAACAAAAAATCTGGATGTAAAACATCAACAACACCGATACAAATTTTCTTCACACCCCATAAATCCACCATAGTGCACTAGTGTAACGAATGTTGTGGAGGTTTACAGTGTCTAACGGGATCACATGGTCTAAACATTTCCCCATAGACAAGAAACCTTGGCTCATACAGTGACATCCGCTTCTGATTAAAGCAAGCCTGTCTCCGGCTTTGTCCTTTTTAAGTCAACATTGGAGCAGACTGGGGCCAGGTTTCGGTTAGGAGGGTGTTCACCTCGACCACAAATCAGTGTGACTGATGTGTCTATTGAACTGACACCATGTTGTATTTTTTGCTCCAAACATAAACAAATTATGCTGATTCACATTCAGAATATTAAGCTAAATACTTTCTAAACATGAGAAGGGGTAATATTAGACTTTGCTGGATGGTTTGGTTGCTGTAACACTGCTTCTTTTGGAATAATCAGGGATTTTTGTCAAAGTAGCTCGCATGTCATCGACTGAGCGAACCACAAACACAAGAACCCTTGGAAAGCAAATAAACTCATAACAGATGCATTGCAATGATAAATGATGTCTCTCTGTTTAGCCACAAAAAATACTGGCATGCAAGTCTGCAGCCCATTAAAAGGCGTAGCACCTTTTATGTTGTTGAAATGACAACATTTATGAATTTTACCATTTCTAAATTCTTTTGGTAGATAAACCAAACTTCTTTCTCAGTTTCCTGCAGCTTTATACATCTTTAAACCATCCTGCTTCTCAACTGATTGTTCAGGCTGTAATGTTAAAAAGTTTTGTTCATATTTATTGCTTCTCCATCAGAGTTTCCAGGAGTAAAAAGTTCTGAATATAATGGAGCGTTTAGCAGATGAACAATTGCTTTGCCTAGAATTACCTCACGTCTCTGAACACAGATCAGCTGCAAGATCAAAACCAGTTAAACTGCCCACCTAATAGTAAATCGGTCCCTGTTATGCTGCCAAAACAGTTCTGCCAAAACAGTTGGGGCATGAATGGGAGAACTCTGGGGGTTTTAAATTGGGACTCTGGGAGTTAGGGCTCTTTGAAGTGTGTCTCCTGTCATTCCCAAGTTTTTGTGGTGCAGAGGGGCATACTTGTCCTGCTTGGGGAGACTACTGCTGTCAGAATGGCATTGCCTTGGTCGGTGTGCTTGTTCTGCACCAATGTTTGGGTGGGTGGTAGCCCAAATCATCAGCAAACATCCACATGAATGCCAGGACCCAAGGTTTCCGAGCAGAACGGTACTTTGTAACACTTCATCAGAGTTATTTACCTGTCAGTGGTTTTACTGTTATTTCTGATCACTTCTTCTTCATCTTTAACAAATCATTTTCATAACTTGAAATGCAAATATAAATTGTAAATTTTAAAAACCTATGCACAAGTTTTGCAAACAACAAAGTTAAATGCAGCCATTTACCTGAAAATACAGCCAAGGCGGGGTTTTTTTTATAACAATTTCAAACTGTTTACAGAACAATCAGGTGTTCTGCATCAAATAAGAATTCACACAAATTACTTGTGCCACTCCAAAAAATAATTTCTGTCCACTATAAGATAAAGGAGAACGTCACAAGCCTGATACCTGCAGGCCTGACAGCAGGTGTATCACTCGCCCGTTTTCCACCTGGTGACAGCGTTTACACTGTAATCTGCCTTTGGTGACTTTTTGGCAGCAACTGTGACATTCACTAGTAGAACTGACACACACAAAAAAAAACTGGACTACACTACACACTAACTACACACTCCAAATATGCTAAACGTCACAAATCTCTCACATCTATCTCTCTCTCTCTCTCTCGCCGCCGTCACTCCTAAAACTCCCCCCTCTTCCTAAACAACCAAATGCCACGCGTTGCCATATCATTTTTTGATTGGTCGACATGGTACATTTTGCCACCAATAGGAAAGGGGTGTTTTTTCTTTTCTTTTCA
>VVHJ01012718.1:6572-18414 GCA_015107715.1 Tylochromis polylepis
TAACAATGCATCAACTGTACTGCTTTTTTTTTTTTTTACATTTCTTTACATTTTCAAGGTTTCTACCAAGTTTTGCTTCAAATTGGTAATGCACAAGAAAATATTTGACTGGTAAGGCAGCACCAGAGGAAACGACCAGGTTTTTAATTAGTTGGAAAATTTAGTCCTTTCTAGTTACCATACAAAGGAGACACTGCCTATGTGTCTTCTACATATTTCCTGTTCATCTTCTGTCTGTACCCTCAGGCAACACAATCACACAAATGTTTTTCCTTGTTTTATTTAACTGAAAACCCCCGTAGACTCCCTGGAGATGCTACATCAGTTACCTACAGTGGCTCTTAGGGGACAGCAGAAGTAAAAGCTCAAATAAAACAATAAAATGGGAAAAGGGATGAAATGCAACAGATTGTTGCTACAAATTTCAAAGCACTTTGGGATTTTACTATTTTTACCTCTAACATAATAAATACATAAAATATCCTCTTTGCTATTTTTTCCCCAAGACTAACAATTTTATACCACATTATCTTCGTTGTTTTTAGTTTTTCACTTATACCATGTTGCACTGGACACACTTTTATTAAAAGACGGCAGATTTCTCCCTCCTGATTTCCTTATATTGATCAAAGTGTAATGATTCAGCTAGAAGAGAGGACAGGAAAAATAAATATCTACAGAAATCTTTGGATAAGTAAACCAGTAATAGTCCAAAATCATTAAGCTTTTTGTTCTTTATGCAGTTGGAGTTAATTTCATGGTTGTCGGACGCAGCTGCTCCTGCTGAGTGACAGGACCTGTTGGTGCACGCCTGCTTCTGATTGGTCTGACTAGTGCCTGACATTAAAATGCAGCATATTCTGTCTCCACACTGTGTGATGAATTTAGATTTCGGTCTGACCAAAATGAAATTTATTATTTTTAATTTAGAAGAGAAATAAAATTTTGACAATTTTTTTCACATTAGTGTTCATCTATTGGATGTTTATAGTATTTTAACAAATTCTGTGTGTTTTTTGGAGGTTTTTTTTTTTCAGTTTTCTTTTGAACTGGTCTTTACATTACAAAAGCGGTGAATATAAAAATTTGTTTTAGTAGTTGACTAGATTGAGAACTTCCAAATGTAGTCTCAGTGCATGCCAAGTCTAACTTGTTTTGCAAAGTAAAACATTAAATCAAAAGAAACATGGAGGTGATTTGATGGGCTTTTCTCTCGTACCCTCCCCCTTGTTCTGAGCTGTTTATGTCTTTTAAACAGAGACGTCATTGGTGGGAAAACACTCACAACTGAAATGGTCAGCACCTGTAGACACACAGAAATGATATACTTTAAAATATCCATCAAGAAAAATATTCTTAAAGCACAATAAAGGTTTGAACTGAAAGAAAGAACAAACCTCTTACAGTCATTTTAACCTCCAAAAATGACACAGACTCAGGTAATAATCAGAGATAACAAGATGATTGTGGCCTCCTACTGCCTCCCTTCCTTCCTGTCTATAATGACCTTTCTTTCACTAAGGCTGCAACAAAGCTTGAAATTTTTATGTAAGCCTGTCAAATGGCTTTTGCCCTCATTTTTGTCATTCCCTGCATGTTTGCATGCTTCCAGCAGCATCTGAATCAGCTGATGTGAGAGCAATTATATTACGAAATTGCAGCTGTGCCAGTTTCAACAATATTTCCTTGCCATGCTAAGTATTTAATTTCATTTATATGGTATGATTGAACATTTTGTGCAACACATATGCAAAAATGTATTGTAACTTCATTATAAAAAAAAAGAAGTGCACAGTGAGATGAATCATGAAATATGACGTAAGTAACCAGGAAGATGTCCATCAACCCATCGATCCACTACAGCTACTGATACAGGTCGCTGGGGCAGCAAAGAAGAGAGGCAACACTTCCCACTCCCAAGCTCTTCTGGGATGATACCGATGTGTTCCCAAGGGGGCCAAGAGACAAGATTGTTTGACATGGACATACTCGAAACACCTCACTCAAGAGGTATTCATAAGGCATCTTTGTCTGATGCCTGAACTACCTCAATTCGTGATTGCTGTGGTGCAGTGGTTTGCATGCCCAAGTAATCCCAGGAGCTATGTTGCTGGGGACAGCTTACCCTGGTATGTTATCCTAAAGTAAATTGGTCATGGGTGATTCAAAACAGCCCATGAAGACAACATCTAGCCACCAAGGACCAACCCTGCTTAGAGCAGAAGTACAGGCTTGAGGGAAGCAGTCATTAGGAGGTATCAGGTGGCTATCATCTGATGGCTTAGTCACACTAATGGACCAGTTTTTGAACACTCTGAATCCTGTCTAGCCTGTTACAGCCTATCTTCATTAGCATTACTTTAAATTTATATTTTGTAAACATATCACTCTCTAATAGACCTAAACTTGTAGAACAAGTACAGTATATATAAGGGAAGAGCTGGTATACATGAAAAGTGATGGAATTCTGAGAGATTTGTGCATACCTTCTGTAACAAATTGTTTTTTTTTCCTTGGACCAGTGTTGATACTGCACAGTGGAAATTGCCTGTTTGCCAGACTTCTGCCCAGTAGCGGAAAAAAGTATGTGTAACATATGGAGCCATTTTTCACAAAGAATCATAATCTCCCAAGAGATTCATTTAAGTAGAGTAAGAATAAAAGACTGACAAACAGGTCTTCTTCTTTTGGATGCATCCGTTAGGGGTTGCCTTAGCGGATCATCTACCTTCATCTCACCCTATCCCTATCATCCTCTTCTGTTACACCAACCCTCTGCATATCCTCCTTCACTACATCCATAAATCTTCTCTGTGGCCATCCTCTTTTCCTCCTGCTCAGCAGCTCAGTATTCAATATCCTTTGCACAACATATCCACTTTTCTTCCTCTGCAAATGTCTAAACTCTGCACCTCTAACTTTAAGTTGAACTTCTTCAAACCATTTCAACCTGAGCGCTCCCTCTGATGTACTCATTTCTAAACTTGTCCATTCTGGTCACTCCCAGTGAAACCCTTTTGCAGCTCTGCCATCTCCAGCTTGGCCTTCTGTCTCCTTGTCAGTGCAGCTGTCTCCATACCATACATCACAGAAGGTCTCACTACCTTATTTCATCTCCACCCACTCCACCCTGCCTAGACTTTCTTCTTCAACTCTCTTGTGCACTGTCCATTGCTTTAATCTCAGATATTTAAACTCATGTACTCTCTGCTTTTTGAATCTTCCAATTTCCACTTGCCTCCCTCTCATTCATACAGATCTATTCTGTCTTGCTTCTACTGGCTTTCATTCCTTTTCTCTCCAAAGCATACCTCCACCTTTCTAGGCTTTCTTCTACCTGGTCTCTACTCTCACTGCACATTACAACATCATCTGCAAACATAATAATCCACGAAGACTCCTGCTTGACCTCATCTGTCAACCCATTCATCACCACTGCAAGCAAGAAAGGGCTCAGAGCAGATCCCTGATGTTGTCCCACCCCTACCTTGAACCCATCTGTTACTCCTAACTCACCACTGTCATGGTGTCCTCTTTCATGTCCTGCACCACCACTGTTCTTCTCCTTTCACGTCTTTCTGTAGATCCACAAAAATACAGTCAAACTCCTTCTGATCGCTGCTATACTTCTCCACCAATTGCTTTTCCAGCAAGAGACAATTTTGCACCTCTTCTTAACCTAGATTCAACAAGTTTTTCCATAGCTCATGGCTCATTAACTTTATCCCTCCGTAGTTGCTACAGCTCTGCACATTGCCTTTGTCCTTTAAAAACACGTGTCTCATGTAAAAACTTCATTATTGTTCAAAATCTTTCCAAAGGAAGTGTAACAAGAATAACTCAAAATGCAGCAGACATGAACTTAGTAGTGCGAGGATGTCCATTGACATGACAGAATGCATTCAGAATTGAATTCAACTGGTCTAAAAGTAGTATGTTGGTGTTAGCAGGTCTAAGCTACTAAGATTGTCTTAATTACTTTCACTGTCAGATGCTGTCAGGTTAAAATATGGAAGCGCAATAATTACAATCTTAATATTTCTTGAAATAGTAAAAAATTACTTGTTACACATGAAAAGTGTAACAAGTAATTTAGTAAAAAAGTGGCCACGAGCTACAATCAAGACTCCAAAGCCTGACTCCTCTCTCGCCTCCACATACTTGCCCAATCACAGTGTGACATGAATGTTGGACTGTTGGTTTCGGAAACTCACAGTAAATGGCGGAAACAAACACCACAACAATGGAGCGATGGAAAGGTGTGGAGGAAGGGGCTTGCGACACTATCCAACCATCTGTGATACAGTGTGGAAAGACCATAAACCCTCAGACTTTAGTGTTGTATTGTCTCTGATCATCTTTGCAGCTTTGGGGAGGTTTGCAGTTTGAAGAGGTTTTTAAATTAACCATCAACCCTTTGCTGTGAAGTGTCAGTTGTCTAATTTTGGACTGAGAGGAAAACACAATATTCTTTAGAGAAAACAGGAACACATCATAAAGACCCCCAGACCACAAAACACACATAAAAATACCACCTTCACAACTTTTATTGTAAAGCCTGATGTGCTGATGGGAAATCAAATACAGAACTGAAAGTGGGCTTGCAGTGTGTGCATGTGTGTGAGGAAGTTTGCAGTGGGCTGGGTGAGTAAACACTAACGGATGGGGAGGTGGAAGATGTGTGATTGCTAACGGCTCTTTCACACTTAAAGTAGCAGCGGCGGTTTCTTCATTCATGTCAATGAGATCAGTGTGGGGCATCACCAGATACTACAGAGAAGAAAGGGATTATCCAGACCTTTTGCTGCAATACAAGCTCATATACTACAGACAGCAGCTAATCACACCACAGCCCTGTAAATTTAGTTTACAGTAACATGTCATACATTGAACAACATTAAAGACTTCCTTCTTCGACATTGTATTGCCAAAACTAGAAATATTCTGTCTCAGTAATGCTGAAAATCTAGTTCATGCATTTATTTATTACTAGGCTGGACTACTGTAATTCCTTTTTAATCTGGTGTCTTAAAAGATCACTGAGAAGCCTTCAGATGACGCTCAGTGCTTGTTCTACTGGAGAATTCTTTAAGGCATGGTCTTTAAAAAACATGCCACCAAATTCCTGTAAATGTGGATGTTTGTTTGACAATGATTTCTGGAAGTGTTTGTGAGCCCACGCTATGATTTCCATGATAGAATCAATTCAATTTAATTTGAATTCAATTTTTATTTATATAGCTTACTACTATAAGGTAAAGATCCTACAATCATGCAGAGAAAATCCTAACAATCAAAACAATCAAACAGCCCTCTTTGAGCGAACACTTGGTAACAGTGGGAAGGAAAACTCCCTTTTAGGAAGAAACCTTCAGCAGAACCAGGCTCAGGGAGGGGCAGCCATCTGCAAGGACAAAAGATGCACTGTAGAAAAGAACAACAGATTAATAATAACTAATGATTGAATTCAGAGTGATGAGTAAGCACATAGTGAGTGAAGAAGAAACTGTGCATTATGGCCTCCAGAAGCCCAGACCTATTGCAGCGTAACTAAGGGCCCTAACTAAATGCTTTGTTAAAAAGGAAAGTTTTAAGCTTTGAAAGTAGCGAGGGTGTCTGTTTCCTGAATCCAAACTGGGAGCTGGTTCCACAAAAGAGAGGCCTGAAAGCTGAAGGCTCTGCCTCCTAATCTACTTCTAAATATCATAGGAACCACAAGTAAACAAGCAGTCTGAGAGCGAAGTGGTCTATTGGGGTGATATTGGTGGTGCTATGAGGTCTTTGGCCCAGAATATTCTGTTATTCTTTATTAGACTTGTATATGCGGAGAAGGACTGTTAAATCCAGGATTTGATCCCATCTTTATTTCTAACAAATTCTGCCTCTGTAAGATGCTCTTTTTGTACCCAGTCATGTTACTGACCTATTGCCAGTTAACATAATTAGCAGCAAACTGTTTCTCCAGCTGTTTTATTTTAAAACCACTTACTTTTCCAGCCTTTGTTTTGTTCCAATCCCAACTTTTTTTGAGAAGTGTTTAAAATGTGCAGATGTTCCCGAAAGGGACCATTTCCTGCTGTGTGCTACATGTGAGAATTGACAACTCTTAAAAATCCTGACCTGATTCTCACTAAACTGTCCAAAGTGCATGTGTGAAAACAGTCTGTGTGTATTTAACCCCCCTCCAAACCAGCCAGCTTTTCTTCGCTCGTCTCCAGTAGAAGATAAAAGGCGTTTGTTGAATATCAAACAACCTGACACTTGACCAGACTAACACAACTACCTCCTCCTCCTCCTCCTCTTTTTCACCTCAGTCACATTCCTGGAGAGACATTTAACCCCACTCCATCTACAGCTAGTGTGAATCTGTGAAATTTAGCTTTAAACCTTAGTGATGATGCAGGGAAGTGTCCTGATGATAACAGTAATACCATAATCAATTTTGGTTAAAAAAATAAATAAATAAATAAATCTATTTTTTATTTTGTTACTGTTTGCAAATAGTAGGATCTGTGGGTTTAATTTAACTTTTTTTAAAAATGTTTTGTTGGAGGCGCGCGTCCCTCTGGCCATTAAAGTTCCCCTGAAATCTACACATATAAACCTATGTGCTATTTTTTTCCAGAGTACCCATCTGAAGTGGTTCGTCTGCTGTAGGACAACTTCACACAATGTGCTGATTTGATTCTCTTGACTGAAAAATTCTGCTTTTTATATGCGAAATCCCCTTTAAGATCTATAGAATGCAGATGCACACACAGAGGGAAATTTAACTCCGTTTGGAAACATTAGAGTTAGCAAGGTATGCCATAACTGATCACCATGGTAAATTATGCAGAAGACATAACCTTGTCTGGAGCAAAATATAAATAATATAAGCAAAATATATCAGAGTTTCTACCTAAAATTGTTTTACTAATTCTTTTCATTACAACATCTAACTACAGCATATAGACTAGAGTCTGTGGTAAAGGAATAGGTTTTCTAAATAAGCATGTTTATTCTTACCTCAGGAAAAATGTTGAAGGAAGTCGAGGTCGTGCAGTTAAAGTTAAATCAGCTCAGGAATTTGCCCGTAGTAAGCTGCGACTCAGTCTACTTTGTGCAGAGTGAAATGCATTGAAATGCCCCTTCTTAATATGCACTCATGCAAAACCTGAAGCAGTGTTAACAAAGACAACACATAACGACTGTTGTGATACCCATTATCTCTGACTGGTCTTTTAGGTTTTATCAAGCCAACTAAGGCAAAAAAGCCTAGCTATGAAGTTTTTTCATCCCTCATGTATATTCAGTTTCCACCTTTGCAAAAATATGTGAAAAATGGTGACACTGCTCTTAATCTGTAGTTTTGTCTATAAAAACTTGGCATTAGCTAGAATATGATAGCATTTTGTTGTTAGCATCCTGCTGTTAGCATGCTTCTCTTACTGTGTGTCAGATACCAAATGGCTCCAGTTCACCTTCTGACAGCAGCAGTCCATCTTCATCAGTCTGAAAGGTGACAGATGACCGCACAGCTGCAGCACACACACACACATACACACACACACACACACCCACACCCACACACAGACAAGTGAGCATATTTACATGTGAACACACATTTGACATTTGACCATGTAGCTGAATACAGTATTCTTCACACACACACACACACACACACACACACACACACACACACACACACACACACACACACACAGCTGCAGACAGTAAATTGATGTTTCATGCTGAAATGGTCTACAGATATTAACATATGTGTAAAACTGATAGATGCAAACAAATACTGACATGTCTGGACAGAATCAATAGATATTTGGATGCATGTTGGTTTGGCAGAATGTGATTTGTGAAGGAGATGCAGAGGACAGGTGAGGAATCATGTATGATGGTGTGTTTGCACACAGTGTGACAACAGGTGTGTGTGTGTGTTGAGTCAATCATCGCACATGCACACAGTGGGATCCTTTTTGCTTGACAGCAAGACGAATGGAGGCGACAGATGCAGCCATAACTTTTACTTACAAAACACTGAGTGTGGATATAAGACACAAAGCAAGAAAGAAAGTGAGGGAGAGCAGAGAAGAGAATGAAGGAATGGCTGGAGACAGGAAGAGAACAAGAAAAGACGAGATCAGTTTTAGGTGAATGGGAGGAAAGGCACAGACTTGGATTTCAGGCACAAATAAGACAAAGTTAAACCTGTTTATGCGACTACATCTTCAGCAATAAAACCAAGCTTTAGCATCACACAGATTTAACCAGAAGCAGGCTCTAAAGCTGCCAATTAAACATTCAGTAACATACTTGGAGGAATTCAACTAAAAAAAAACAACAGAAAATGGACACATCAGTTTTCTAAACTATGACTGTATCTTTGAATACTGTGGCTGCATAAAAGTTATTTATCAGATTTTGAGCATTACATGAATAGCATTTGATTGAGGCACTGCACCAGCTTTAAAATATCCTGATAACTGCCTTTTAGTTTTCAGTCATTATATCACAACACCAGAACAATTAGACTATGTGAGAAGCACTGCGTCTAAAGTTTTTTACATCTCCTGACTCTCTGCTCAGATCTCAGTGTTTAAAAAGCAATTACAACTATTTTTTTTTAATCAAAACTCGTAAGTGCAGGAGGAAAGCCAAAACTTGGAGTACCCTGAATACACTGAGTGATGTAAGCTACAACTCTGAAGAAAAAAAAAGCTGAAAACTTAAAAGTAAGAAAGAAAAATGAAAGCTTTGCCTTTAGTCTGTCAAACAACTGCAGATATAAATATATTTATCATTTTACAGACACTTAGTTTCACCCCCAAAAGATGAAACACTGAGCTGGCGTTTCAAGATTTATAAACTCTAGAGCAAGTTTTCTAAATGCAGAGTTTTCAGATGAGAAATATGTCATTTTATTTGTGACTGAGAGCTAGAGAAACACATTTCTTCTTTTCAGTTAACTGACTTACTTAATTTGCTTGCTAATGAGGACCTTCTCTTGTTGTACTGTAGCAACCAGTGGCTCACAAACACACAAAAAACAAGCCAGAGGACTACCATACTAACTCCTTCAAACACAAGAGCTTGCCCTCTATCATGCTGCAAGCAGAGGTGGAGGGACTCATTTACACTCATTTAAAGCTATGTTTTTGTGTGCTGATGTTTGGACTGCCTCATTAACAACAACTTGGAAGAAAATATTGTTATTAGAATCTGAATAATCAAGCTGGTTAAATACTTAATCTAGTGTGAACACAGTATTCATCGTGAGTTACTTCACTTGTAGGACTTAGGTCAGCCTCGGGGGGTCCAGGGATGGAGAAACAAGAGATTTGGGGGTGAAAGGGTGAGTTAGGTGTTGAGGGGATGGGAGGAGGGTCACCAGCTAATGATCTTAAATCCTTGACAGGTCAAAGGTTTTCATGAGGATCCACTTCCAGGACACAATGGAGTCCTGTTCTTCCTCCGAACTGAAGCAGTCTATTCATTTACAGAGCATTGACCTTTGACCCTCACCTCTCCCTCCCCAAAAATCTCCTGTGGAGAAGCAGTTTCTGCTTCTGACTTTAATCCATGATTGTTGTGGTAATTTTCCATTTAATGTTATGCTGCTTTTTGTACAGCTCATCACACCAACGTGTGGAAAACTTTATGCTGATAGGCAAAAGAGGCCTTTGTGAAAAGGGAACCTCATCAGCTATTCAAACACATTTTCCTTTCAAGTCCAATGATCCAGGCTCTTCTGACCACCTCAACCAGAGATTTTAAATCTCTCAATTAACATAGATAAATGTTTTATTAATGATCATAGATTGACAGCTACTACTTTATATTTCTGTTTAACATAATAATGTCTATAGGTTTATATAAAGCATTCTTAATATTTGATTTACAGTTTCCTTTTTTTCTGTATAAGTTTGGGTAAAATGATTAATGACATCCACTACAACAAAGTCATAAAATCGCTGTGTGTCTGTAAGCCATCTACCCCCAAGCTTCTTATTTTCATGGAGCATTTCACTTCACAGTCTCATATCTTCCCATCTTATGGTTTCCATGTATGGAAATGGAAGTTAATATTCTTTTCAGTATAATGGAATTTGTTTTGCAGTCATATTTCTGTGCTAGATATGCCAGCCAGGGGGCACAGCCCAATTCAATACGTCAAAGCAGCTGACAGCAGAAAGGAAGTTACCACTCATAACCAACAGTCTGGCATTAATTTAGCACAATGTTGATTTTTACTTTTCATATAAATCAAACATGTTATTTTTCTGAAATGCACAAACACAAAACCCATGTTAGGCAGATCTTGATGCAGGTGAAAGGTGATAGACCCCCAAAAAACATCTAAAATCAGTTTGAGTTTTACTCTACTTTCACTTTCTGTTTTTTGTTTTATCATCTCTAAATGTTTCCCACAGTTAATCTATTTGTTCTAGCATACAGAATATTACCTGTTTATGAGAAGTTACTAGCAGTGACCAGGTAAGACAAAAGTAAGATCGCTTCCCTCTTTTGGCTGCACACCAAGCTTTCATTTTCCTGGGAGAATTCCTAACCAATTACATAGCAAAAGGAATACTTACAGATGCTGATAGTGCATTTACAACATTTACAGCATACTGGTGTGGTAAAGCAATTGGTTTGACCGTGGCTAAATTTATATATAAAAAAAATGCTTTTCCTGCACCACCCTTACATACTTCTCTGTCACTCCTGACTTCCTTATGCAGTACCACAGTTTCTCTATTGACACTCTAGCATATGTTTTCTCTGCAAAGACAGCGCAACTCCTTCTGACATTCACTACACGTTTTCATCTACACTCTCAAAGCAAAGATCGTGCTTTCTTAGCATGAAGCAGTACTGCCGCTTAGCTTGATCATTATCTCTTTTCTTTAACCTAGCCTTAACATCTCTTTCCCACAGATTCATGGTATGGCTCATCAACTTTATCCCCCTGTAGTTACTACAGCTCTGCACATCACATTTGCTCTTGAAAATCAGTCCCAGTACACTTCGCCCTTCCTCTGACAACCTCTCACGCTTGAAGACTGTCCAAGAAAGTCTACCGCCCTCTCTCCCAGACATCTCCACAGCTATGTGATTTGGACCAACCACCTTTCCATTGTCCATCCTCTTAAAAAGTTGTCCTTACTTCCTACTTTCTAATCCTCTCCACTTCCTGCACTTCACCAACTTGTCTCTCTTATTTTCTTCATTCATTAGCTCCTCAAAATACTCCCTCAATTTCTCACCACACTTCCTTTACTTGTTAGTACATGTCCATCTCTATCCTGAATCACCAACCCGCTGCTAATCCCTTCCGGGTTGATCTCTCTGTCTAGTTAACTGATCATTTTTCTCCTTCCTTAGTGTCAAACCTCACACAACTCACTATATGTCTTTTCCGTTTCTTTTGCTACCTCTCTTTGCTGTACACCTTACCTCCTTCCTATACCACTTTTTATCTGCCAACCTCTCCCTTTGATTACTTTCCTGTGCTTCCTGTTTCCACCACCAAGTCTCCTTGTCCTCGTTCCTCTGCCCAGAAGATAAAGGAAAGTTTCCCTCAGCTCTAGTTTCCCAGTCAACTCTTCCCCACAGACAGACAGACAGACAGATAGATAGATAGATAGATAGATAGATAGATAGATAGCACTCATCCTTATCTGGGTGGTCTCTTGTGTTTTGTGTTTGTCCACTTCTGAGTCAGCTCATGTCACTAAAATATATTTAATTCAGTTTTATGGCTTTTAATCTTTTACTGTTACCTTATCAGTCACAGTGATTTCCACAAAAAAAGGTGTATTCTTCACCCTACGTGTTAACCACA
>VVHJ01012728.1:4226-17993 GCA_015107715.1 Tylochromis polylepis
TCATTTGACTTTGCATTTGGCAGAGGCTGGCATCAGGCATCAATCTTTATCCCCTGTCCTGGTTAAAGGTGTCTGTGCACATATCAACTCATGCCAGGTCTGTTGAACCTCTTACACTGCTAACCCATTTCCTGCAACACGATCAGAGTAACAGTTTGATGTCAGAGCTTCCATATGCAAAACAATCCTGCTTTTAGTACATTGTCAAACTCAAAGAATACAGACATAATTTTTCATTTTCCAGTCCCCAAGTGTTTGGAGATTCACAGTGAGTTGAGCAACTGGATTATTAAGAGCAGCGTGGGGAAAATCCAGCCCTTCAGAAATATTGTTAAATTGTATAATGGGTCAAAGGCAACACAAACACCTGCATTTCAGTCCTTCAAGATTTCTTCCGGTTGTCCGACAGCAGTATTGGGTGTACAATGATACAATCGAAAAGAGGCTTTTCGAAAAATTCACATTCACTCAAATTGTTCTTCATGCTTTGTCGAAGGTTAGACTTCCAAAGACCAAAGCCAGAAAGGTCAGAATACATGGAGAAAGGAAAGGTTTGTGTCTCCATTTGTTCTCCAATTTCTCTTTTACAGTTATTTTATTTCTTCATCTCTCCTGTTTGTTAGAAGCTCACCAAGGCGTAGACCATACTACAACAAGAAATAGTGCAAGGGATGAAAAAATAAAATTAATTTTACAAATTTATGGATCGCAACACACGTCTAAGGCATCTTTGAACTGTCACTATGAAATGAGAAACATTGTAAATCACCCACTTACCTGTAGAGATAATAGAAAAATGAGAGAAGATAAAAGCCCAGCTTACACCAGGACTCTTTCTGACAGTAGTTGAGAATGTCCGCGTTCATCACGCTGACAGGATCATACATGACCTCTGAGCCATCAGCGGGCCGATGAAAAAACCTGAAAAAGCACGAGGTTTGGCTCACTCACCCATCAGACCAACACAAACTAGTTACACATCTGCTGTGGGACCGTACCTCCACAGATGGTAGAAGAGCAGCGGGATATTTAGGCCAAGTGTGACCCACTCTCCAGCACACATGAACATCAGGCAGAAGAGACCATGGATGGAATACTCCGGTACCACCAGCTAATAAGAAACATAAGAGGGATGGAAACTGAAATGATTAAGTGATAACAGTCCAACAACTCTTCAGAAAACACTGATTTGACAGAATTCCAGTGTACAAGACCACACTGCAGGGCAAACACTTTCACACGGAAGGTGTTGCTTTTACTCATGGCTAGCTGCTGTTACGGGTGCAAATATACATTCACACACATGTAGACTGTTTTTTATACATGAGTAGAAGGAGATGTAAATTTGAAATACATTTTTTAAGTTGCTGACCCTTTTTTTCCCTGTGATTTAAAGTCTAGCATTTGAGAAACTCTGCAATGGGATTAAGACTCAAGATGGCAACATGATAGCAACAAAGATGATAAAACTACATTTATTGTGAAAGGACAAAAACTTTTGGGGGGCAACTTGAGGGCAACAGAAACAAGCTCTCAACACTTACATCATATCAAGATTTTAGTGTTTCATGCTGAGCAGGGAGTGTGTTGCCACTTTTCAGAACTTTTCTCTGAAAATAGCTGCTTGTAGCAGCCAAAAACAGTGCAATGAGAGCACTGAGAATGAACCGACGCTGTAATGTCTGGGCCAAATGAGGCCAGCATGCAAGCACCGGAAACCACAGTTCCTTAAGTGGCCACTTGAAAGTTGTTCTACAAGTCAGTGAGTAACCATATAATCCCATGTTAAAGAGCGTTCTTGTACCAAAAAAAGAGGTTTGGTTGCTATAATTAATATACCCCTTCAAAATAACTACAGGAGGTGAAATTTTTTTATTTAGTTTTAAAGTTTTCACCTTAAAATTTTTAAGCTTAAACTTTTCATCTGCGCTAATTCAGATAACAGACTTGGGTTTCAGTGTGCTGGAACATTTTAATAGAATTGTTTTACAGATTATACGGTCTGCTGTGGCTTTGTACTTCAGTTTTGGTGAGTGAAATTCTTGTATTTTATTTTTGTTAGAAGGTCTGTGTCTCTGTTTTTTTTTTTTTTCGTTTTTACCCATGTAGTCTATGGATGTACCTTGCTAACCGTGCTAACTAGCTAGCATGGTTGGCCCCACAAGTAACCCCTGGTAGGCTCCTTGGTTGTGGGGTGACCTGCCCAAGGCATTCAGGGTAGCTTTGCCAGTGTCTTCTTTTAGTGTCTTTACTGCTAAAGACTTGTTTCTTGCAAATAGCCTTGCAAATTTCTTGCAAACTTTATTATAGCATTTATATCTTTGGCATTCTTAGCGTAACACCAATTTATTGTTTTAACTTTTAATTATGTTAATTTCAATTTATTCTTTACGCATCATATCTTTTTTTTTTTTAATCTCGGGTCTTGCATGGTCTGTTTTAAGTGATTAATTGATTAATTTAATTTTTATAAAGTCTATTGTTTGTTTATTCTGTTTTTGGGAAGTATTTCACTGTAAGCTATACAAATGAACCTTATTTAATGTGAACTTCATTTAATAAGAACTATCACATCACATTCACATACATGTAGCCATTTGATCTTGATGCTAATTCAAAAATAGGGCATGTAGCTGCAAAATAACTCACATTTCTTTGACTGACATCACAACCCTTAGTTGGCTCCATCAGTCATTACAATCTGTTTCAGTATTATTTGAATATTTTTAGTGGAACCAATTTCAGCAGTGACTAGTTAGAGCAAATATCACTAATATATATGTCGTCTAATTACCA
The DNA here is from genome assembly GCA_015107715.1 of Tylochromis polylepis. Classification (NCBI taxonomy): domain Eukaryota; kingdom Metazoa; phylum Chordata; class Actinopteri; order Cichliformes; family Cichlidae; genus Tylochromis; species Tylochromis polylepis. The sequence goes on from VVHJ01012728.1 coordinate 7,023, forward strand.
GGCTAGATTAAACAGAGATGCATGCCAGCCTGCGTGTCTTCCTGTGTAGCAGTTAAGGGTAACTGAAATTGTATTTCCACTGCAGCAATGAAATTTCCTTTTCAATAACATGGTGGCAGGATAATTATATATCAGCAGCACTTTATTTTCTTGCACTGAGCAGCTATATAAAGAAAAACATAAAAAAACAAACAAGAAAATGGTAACAGTTTGAACCAAGGGCAAACCTTCTCAGAAAATGCTCTTTACAGCATTAATTTGTAGGCCCTAATACTACAATTAGCATGCTAGCTACTGCCTTTAAATTAAACTGTTGTAATTATATATATTTTAAAACATCTAATGGCACTGGCCATCTTCAAGCGCAAGCATGTTTAAAATGGCCTCCACAGTATGTGATCTTTCACGGACACAAAGTTCTTTTTCTAAAAGCCTTGAAACGTGGAAAATAAAATGCTCACAACATCTGGGCTGTATCAGTGCTCTCGATCACTGTGTGCCTGTAAAGAGGTAAAGGCGTGTTGTGGGGACGGGCTACATGTGAAATGAATCAGTGTGTGTCATGGTCCTCACAATGAAAAAAGACAAATGGTCATGGCTCTGTGAAGCCCCTCTGCTTTAGTCATCTACCAGCAGCAGATGAAAAACAGCTATTACTCACCCTGCGAAGCAGGTTGCAGATCCTTTCAATGTTGAGGATCCTTTCTCTCTGTGGAGAGGATATAAAGAAAGTCCAGTCAACAATCAGTGTATTACTGTCAATGCCTAACAGAAATAACTGTCTCATAGCAGAAAGAACAGATGCTCGTAGACTGGAGTGAATCATTTTGGAGGATTGTTTTTTAAACTGGACACATATTAAATGCGGTAATAAAATCTAAAAACTGGACCCAGTGGCTAGTTTCATATTAGCATTCCTGCTTAAATATCAGTATTATGGGTATAGTAATACTATAATATGCAGCTGTTCATTAAATTGGATATCCCGGCCAACAATAGTACCATGGAAAAATACACTTAACAACTGATAGTAATTAATTAACCACCTACTTTTTAAAAAAACTAAAATTCCCAAGTTTGTTTTCATCATACGTCTAAAATACATATATTTTTACACATCTGTCATTTGGTGCAGTTTTATCATAGATCTATATTTGATCTTTAGTTTTAATTTTTTTTCTTTTTATTTCAGTTAGTTTCCAGAGTGAGTTTGCTCATTTCACTTCACTTCATATTGTTTAAAAATGTTAAGCTTGATACACTTTTTCTTCTCTTCTTTTTTTAGCCTCAGCTTTTTGTTGTTATATGTGTGGTGTTTGTCAGAAGTTCAACACAATACAATACAACACAATACAAAACAGTATTACAATATTAAATTACACAGACCCACACACACAGTCATGTAGACGTCCCTGTTCCAATAAACACACACACCAGTAGTTCTTCATTCTGGTATTGTTGGTTAATTTGACCAAGACGATGCAAAGACATTTCATATGTATTTTTTTTAGTGTATTTTAGTTTTATTTTAGTTTTTTAAGCCAACCTTAATTTTTATTTTTATTTATAATAACCTTGATTTGGTGCAGACAGGACTTTTCATTGCTCAGAATAGGTATTTGGGTGTGGACTATAAGCCCATAAGCATGATCTGGGCACATACAAAAGGCACAATTTTTGCATGAAATATGAGTTAAATATAGGTTTTATTAATGACACTAGTGACAGTCCCGATCTAGAGCCCTAATTAATGTCATTAATCATACCTGTGCCTACCTATGGCAAAAATCACACTTGTTATGACATTTGAGAAACACAAAATGTATATTATACTTGAATAAATTCATTTTTAATTATTATTAATAATAATAAAAGAATTACAGTGGTGTTGATTTTTTTTTCATTTCTGTGTCTGAAACCTAGAAGCAAAATTCATATTGCAGGAAAAAAAAAAACTGTGCGCACATCTCCCACCTTATCTTGTAAAGCTATCAGCTCAGAGTCTCTCATGAGCCATTATAGAACGCTCAATTATCAGTTTTAAAATTAAAGCCATCCATCTTTGAGTGCATGAGCCTGACATCAGATATTCGCCCCATGCAGATGTTTTCTTTGGTTGTCCTTTGATTAGTCAGCAAGGCAAATTAGATGTTTTGCTCTACTTCATTTGCCCTGTTTATCCGTTTCCATCAACAGAAAGTTATTGCGTTATTGTGTAACCACAATGTCTACAGTCAGGTAATTATCAAGGGGGCTGTTAATTTGCTTGGCTTCATTTATTTCGTTAAATATAATATATCAAGTGGATAAGCATGTCTATTAATTCTGACATATTGAGGCATCTATCTTGGTTACCAACCGGTGATATCGGCTTCCTTTACCTGGAGTAACATCCACCTTTGATGAGTCTGTGGACATAAATTAAAACTGGTGACCTGAAGGGGGAAAGTGGATTTTGCCCTGAATTAGACACAGGCTCTCTAGCCTCACTGTTGTTAGTATGCTCAGTGTAATTTCCTTTTTTCTTTCTTTTCTAATTTTTCTTTCTTTCATTCTTTCTTTTTAGTCCTTCGTCCACAGTGCTGTTATTTAAGGAGTAAAAGTGCCGGCTTAGCTGCTGTGCATCATACGGTTTGTTGTTGTCGGTGTAAATCGTTGTGCTGCTCAGATTTTACAGCCCATAGCCTCCCTTAGGTGGCCCTATTTGTGTCAGGTCATCCAATTCGCTCTGAATATTTAATAGTTCCAATAAAGAAACATGACTGAGGACGTTAATCAAAGGCAACGGAGACATTTCACAATATGGAGAAGAGATAAAGGAGCAACAATTACAGGGCAAAGAGTGCTGTAGTTAGATTGGTAATCTAATTAAGCACTTATTATCAGAGAAGCAAATGAGTGATCTCCCTGACAATCTGCCTCATAATTTTTCTAGAGCTGCTGACATAAAAGGAGGCCTGAAAAGGAATAAATTTTACCACTATGACGTGTTTAGTTTTGTTGTATTAATGGGGGAAAGAGACATAGAACAGCTCTTTATGGATGGGGTGGTTCTCCCTCTGAGACTGTTACTGTGATTAAAGGCTTTATGCAGAAACCTGATTTAAAATCAGATGTCTAGCCTCTTCCGCTCTGTCTTTCTGTCATTTCTTTCTCTCTCTTTCCGACAAATATTGACTGCTTTTGTCCTTTTTTTGTACACAACCGCACTCGAGCGAACATGTGTTGCTCTCAGCTAACCACAAATATAATTGCTGTTTGTCTTCCATGGCTGTTGCCTTCGCTTGTCTTCTGTTTGCGCAGCTTATTGATTTTGGGGAGAGACCGGCAGTGTCGCGTCCTGCCAGATCCAGTTATTTCTAAACACATTTGAAATGGTGACATCAGACAGCATGTTCGGGTTGTCATCAGTCCTACAGAGTGGCCCCAATACTTATCCCACTCCTGTGAAACCAGAAAAGTTCAAATACAGATTGTTTGTCAGACAGCTCTCCATCGTTGTCCTGAGGAAAGTAAAAGATCCACTGTGGCTTTTGTGCTCCATTGTATTTGACTGCATTATATTTTACAGGTGTTGCAGTTATTGTGTCCACCCCCTTGTAGCTGACATGCCTTCACACTCCTACAGTCTGCTTTCACAGTTTCCTCTCCCACTCCTCATCACTCTCACTTTGCAGTTCAGATGCAGGTTCACATGATTGCTAGAACATTAGCTATCTTGTGAAAACGATAATCACAGCTGCTGTTAACTTGCTAAGCGAATAATAGCTCGAACTACAGACTCATGATAATGTTATTTCATCTTCAGAAGAAAACTTATACATACTGTAAGCAAACAGCTCTGCAAAATGAGAGAATAAATAGTTGCCCTAACTTTCAATCAGCCATTATTCATCTGTCACTTTGGATCGAGTGAATGCGCTTGTTCTTGTTACGGTGAGGTGAAAACTCCAAATTGCACTCTTATTGTGGCAACACTACACTATCTCATTGTCTAAAAAGCGACTTCATTTGCATGAATCTCTGTAACTGATTAAGCCAACGAGCCGTGGTCTTTGTAGGAGGCTGATTGCTTCAATCTGCATACAAATGAGCATTCAGGGAAACACTGCCTGGGTGCTACTGTAGCAATCACCTGGAAGCCTGGATTAGTGTTTTCAAAGTAGGGCAAATATTTGATTTAGAAATATTAATGAATAAGGCTAATGTAGCCGAATTAAATATTTGAAAGCTTTTGCTCCCAAAGCCCCAAACTCTCATTTACATAACATGATGGTTTCATTTTTTGGGGATTGCAGGCTTGGAAAAAGCGTTTGCTGTGTTTATTTATGAAATGAACGTGAAACTTTGTGAACTCTGCTTTCAAAATATGCAATATAGGCAATATTTTGGGAGCAAAATCTTCAGTGCATAGTCTCCCTGAAAGTACAAAGAAGGGATTTCTCTGTGTGCACATGAAGGTTTGATCATTCTTGCAAGAAGTGAAACTGCAGGGCTCTTACCGCTCTGGTGGGATTGCTCTGATCGATGGGGTTTTTGAAGTCTGTGCGAAGCTCATCAAACGCAATGATCTGAAAAAATAATAAAATAAAATAATAACATCGGGCACGTGTGAGCTTGTTTTCATTTCACCACCCCTACGCTGCAACTCTAATGCAGATTTAGCTGTTGTCTTCTCACCACTCGTAAATTTGGTTCGACTGAGTCAGTGTTCCACTCCCTACATCCACAGCTGCAGCTGCTTTCAGATCACTTTGAGTACATATGGTAACTTAGTGGTATATGTAAATGCAGACATTTGCTATTGCCCTTTATGCTGTGAGGCAGGTCGTGTTGTGCTGACATCATGTGTGATTATGTAGTATTATGCTATGCTTGTGCTAAAGGAATTTTGATTGAACTTTTCCCCCAGTTTGTCCCTGAATAAGAACCACTTGCATGGTTAATTCACCCCTATACAGCTTTGCATTATCTGTGCTGCACCAATATGCCGATTCCTATAAAAAACTATGAAAAGCTGTAGGAGAAGTAGACAAATGCATTGCACTAACCCATTATATAAGGCTTGATTCTTACGTTGAGACCAGTAATTAATTACATTGGAAGATTAATATTAACACAAATGCCAGGAGTCGTCCAAGAAGTGCTCTTCACAAGTTATGCTCGAGAAATTTAAAATGTAAGAAGGTGTTCAACTGAGCATTTTTTAGCTGGATTGATATTTAACAGTATTGTGGTATATATCTGGTATATACACTATCTTGAGTGTCTCTCTGCATATTGAAATATAATATACCGAGGACACTTGCTCAGATACACCGATAGACTCTAACTGCCTCGTGTGAGGCGAGTATAAGTGACAATTTTTCTCACTAGCTCCCTGATTAATAGCTCTATAAAAACATGAATAATTCGGAGTGTAAAGGCCACCTGCTGTGCTTATCATCGGCTCAGGTTTTAAAGAGCTAAGCTTGCCTTTGATGGCTCATTGAAAAGCCATAACAAGCAGACATCATTTGCAGAAAAGTGAACATCAGCCGTGAGTGATGGCACGAAGGGGAGAGCACCTTCCACATACTGTACGAGCCTATATGGCTCTCCCTCGTCTTCGTTCACAATTAGCTCTGTTGTAAACAGATGCAGTTTCCATGACGACATGATGAGCCCCTCAGTGGGCACCATGGTTACTATACCAGTGAACCAAGGTTCTGATTGGTTGACGGCCACATCAGTTGGGGTGCTGTGCCCGTGGGTGGAAGCAGACTGGGGGAAGGGGTGAACAAAATCATAGGTTGAAAAGCGTTTCAGTCACATGCTCGAGAGCCGAGCCAGACACAGGCTTCTCGCTGTCTCTTTCACACACAGACACACTCACTGAGTCATATGTAGTCTCACCCACTTAGTCAATTGGTACGTTAGTCATTTCAAGTCCTATATTCATAATGATGCGTTTTTGTGCTTCACGGTTTCCCTGCCTCCACGGAGGGAATGTTAAAGGTGAGAGATCAAAGCTGCGTTGTTTGTTGAGTCTGTGTAACAGGCAAACTGAGTGCACTGGTCTCCAGCGATAGCTGTGCAAATTCCACTGAAAATGCCTGCGGGCAGACAGATTCACAACAGTCTGGCGGTGAGATTTATGATCACTCTGTTTTGCTGACTGTCTGTACTCATTATCTGGAGTTTGCTGAAGCCTGAACACCTTACGTGGAAATGTTTATCGTCAGTTCTCTGGGATCATAAGTTGCTTTTATGTGGAGGGGTGAAGCCAGCAGGAATCTTTACTTTTTATCAAAGTGTCATCTGGTGGCTCTTAGGAGATCATTTGAAGTGTCTGATAAGTACAATTGCACCTTTTCTAGATTCGGCGGACACATTAATGCATGTCATTATCTCTAGAGGGGCTGAAGTGTGTATGCTATGTTGCCGGCAGCTCTGTACACCTGTGTGTAGGCGGCTGTGCTCGTCTGCCTGTGTGGGATGCTACAGTGAGGATGCTGCAGGCCCTACGTGTGTCAGTCTTATTTCTGGTGTGTTCACCGTGTCACTCACCTGCCATATGACAAAGAAGATGAGAGCTGCACACAGTACCAAGGTGAGCATGTAGCAGAAGGCCGCAAAGGTGAACGCCATGGCTGCACCAGCCAGCCTGACAAGGACACGGGTCAAGGGAGAGAAAGGAAACTGGTTCCCTGCTCTCTGCCTTTCTCTGGCTACTGGTCACTCCCCCTCCTCTTTTTACTGTGGTAGAGGCTATTGTTGGTTTTCCCCTTTGATGCAAGCTGAGTCTATATTGTCCAGGTGGGTAAAGCACTCAGTTTTAGTAACAATCAATAATCAGCTGACGTCGCAGCTCCACTGCTTACTTGCTTTCTGTCTTTGTCTCTTTTTGTAAATCTGACAGCAGGACAGCTCCTTCCTTGCGTTGATCTAGAAAGCAATTATATGTCTGTTCACAGCCACAGTAGTCTGCCGCTGGCCCAGTGCTCCTCTTTTCAGTCTCTGACAGGGAAAATGTCTGTCTCCTCCTTGTCCTCCCTGTAGTTTCTCTTTAGACAAAGCCCACACATCATGTTTTTTTTCTTTTTTGCTTTTGCTCACAAACCACCAAGAGTCTGACTGACACGCCGACAACAGAAGCACAGGTTTCTCATCGATACTAAGAGCAGTAAAAACAGCGAGAATTATTGTCCCAGTCGGTTATGGCTTTTTGTAGTTTTTGTAGTTTGTTGTATGGCTTTCTGTTCATCTGTTGCTCCGGGATCCAGAACACTATTAATGACGCATATATTTCCATATCATAGTTAACAGGTTTACATCTGTGAGTTATTTACAGAGTCTTTACTTATAATGATGGCTAAACTGCTGAGTAATTATTTACATCCTAGCTGAGATTCAAGGTATTGCTTTGCACGTTACACAGTTATATTCTGACAAAGCAAATCACAACTTGCCTCTGCTGATTTCACAAAGTGAGAAGGGTAAATCACTGAGGCAGCAGATATTCTAATTGAATCGAAATATTAGTTAGCACTTTAAGATCCCACATCGCAGAGGGCTTACGGATGCAACATCACAATACATTATTGATAGTTTCAGTTAGCATGGATCGACATCTTGACTGACCTTAATATCGAGTAGCGAATACCTGTGCCTGGTAGGAGACGTGTCTGCCACTGAACAGTCCACTCTTTCCTCTTCTCTGTCAATTTGGGTCGACACCATGTCAGAACTGTCTGCTCTGCATGTTTGTCTCAAGCGCATCCCTCAGTTATCTCCAAAAAAACCCCCCAAAACATGAAGCCTTGTCTCTGCTGATGTGCAGGTTAAATAGTTAAATTCTAGCAGGGAAATATTTACACAGAAGCCTGCAGAGTGTCTACATGTTGGAACCCATTTGTGCTGATTTAAAAAAAAAAAAAACACACACAAAAACTGCTCGTGTTCTCAAGTAAAAAAAAAATCTCCACGGCCCTCAGGAGTCACAAGTTACTGAGTCCAGCTTACTATCATCTCTCCTGCTCCCTGTGTACCCTGCTTTTTTTTTTCCCCTTTCTTTCTTTCTTCCTTAACTCCCCCTTCTTTTCATCCCTTTCAAAGATTTTGAAAACAGACCTGAATGTGCTTCCTGAGTCTACTGTCTCTGGCTGTCTCTTCCTCTATTTCTTAGACTGCGAGAGAAATATTTCCATCACGGTTGATGTTATAACGGTCAGCCAATAGCATCGCTCTGGCTCCCTCCCTCTCTTGTTTGCTCTCTCCTCTGCCTTTCTCTCTTCCTCTCTGTCTGTCAGACTCCCCCTCTCTTGCATTTATACATTTTCATAATCCCTTGTTCCCATGAGACTGATGAGGGGGCAGGGAAGATTGCAAATGTCTGCCCCCCCCCTCCCCCACCTTATTAGCCCCTCTTGCCCATGCTTTCAGTCATCTGTCATTGCATGACATATAACTCTGTCTGTTACACGGTGTTGTTTTCAGTCATTTGTCATTTCCTTCAATTCTCTCCTCTCAGTGCATTCATTAAATACCTCAATCTCACTTTTTGATTATTCGCTCGCTCTATTAATGAACAGAATCCACTAGTGCCACCTAATGTAAGTGTTGATACTTGTAATATTTGTGCAGCCAATGTAGGCTTATTGGAAAAGTAATTCCTCTGTTAGAGGGATCTATGCCATGGGCCAACCTTTTTTAGCTGCCCCATATTAACAGTGTTGGTATTTACTATTTTTTATGTTTCTGTGACCGTTACTCCACCAGTATGTGTAGGTTCTTAAATCAAAATGATATTTTTAATGCTGGTGTATAATTTTCAAATTTACTATTTTATTAAAGAAAAAATTTAAAAGAAAAGCAAAAAAAAACAAACCTACAAAAGCACATTGTTTTTAATTAAGATCCCAAATTACAGATCATACCTGCTTTCCTTAACAGACAAATTCCTTGGTTGAATGTTATACATGATTAGTATCTGACTTCTCAGAGGAGTCCAGTGTGCCAGCTCAAATTTGTGTATGATTCACATTTTCATTCCTTCATTCCCAAATCACATTTGGGTAAATGTGAATTCAGTTTATTATTTGCCTAATAAATAACAATGTTAGAGTTAAATGATTAAGTTAAGCACTGTATACATGATATCTCTCTATATACTGTATATATACTCTGTAGAAATACTCTATATTTATTTATTTAGTTTTGGGTTCCAAATCCAGAACCCAGACTTGTCCGTTGGATTGTCAGACAGAGAAGCTTGATTTGTCACTCCAGAAAACTCGTCTCCACCGCTCCAGAGTCCACTGGCAGTGTGCTTTACACCATTGTATCCAATGCTTTGCACTTGCTGATGTAAGGCTTGAATGAATGGAGCTGCTCAGCCATGCAACTCCATTCCATGAAGCTCTCTGTGTACTGTTCTTGAGCTAATCTGAAGGCCACAAGAAGTTAGGAGGTCTGTACGGATTAACTCTACAGAAAGTGTGTGGCCTCTGTGCACTATGCACCTGAGCATCCACTGACCCCACTCTGTGATTTTACATGGGCTACCACTTCATGGCTGAGTCGCTGTCGTTCCCAATCACTTCCACTTTGATTTGTTTTTTTTTATTTTTGACTGTGGAATATTTAGCTTTGAGGAAATTTCACGACTGGACTTGTTGCACAGGTGGTGTCCTACCACGGTACCATGCTAAAATTTACTGAGCTCCTTAGAGTGACCCATTATGTCACAAATGTTTGTAGAAGCAGTCTGCACGCCTACGTGCTTGATTTTATACACCTGTGGCCATGGAAGTGATTGGAACACCTGAATTCAGTGATTTGGATAGATGAGTGAATCATTTTGGGAATATAGTGTATATATATCATTCATAAAACCTGAGCCACAGCCTCCCCAAATGAGTGCTTATTTGAGTTGCCGTCACCTTCCTATGAGCTTGAAGGAATCTGGTCATTCTCCTCTGACGTCAGCAAGGTATTTTCTCTTTTTTCAGACCATTCTCTGTAAATCCTAGATACTGCTGTGTGGAAAAATCTCAGTAGATCAGCAGTTTCTGAAATACTCAGACCCGCCCATCTGGCACCAACAACCATTAAAGTAAAAACACTCTTCTTCTTTTCTTCTAAAGAAAAAAAAGAACATTTTTAATTTCTTCAAGCATTTTTATCTGAACAGACATTCATCACAAAATGTATGTGCCACAACAGTTTACAGTAAACTGTAAATGTTTGGTCACACAGCCCCACTGACAACTGAAGTGGCAGGGTTTTCTTTTTTTAACTATTAAAATCAACCAGTTTTCATTACTCAAAAAAACCCCGCACCTTTAATTTTATTATTGTTATAATAGAGATTCTCTTATTACTGCAATAACCAGACGTGCTATGTTTATTACTTTCCATGTTTCTATACTGCAAGATATAGCAGTGAGCAACATTGCTTTCATATTGATATTATTGATATACTTAATTAATAATAAGTACAGCCTAAATATAAAGAGATATTGTAAATGTCTGTCATTTCTGACCATAAGGAAAGAATAAAGAAAAGCCATTATACAGAATACAATCCTGCCACCCTGCACAATTGTAACATTTCTGTTGTAACATTTTCTCTTAGAGAAAACACTCAGGCTGATATTCTTGTTCATCTTCCATAAAACTATAGTCCCATTTGGCTGTTTTTTAACTTTAACACACTGGGTGATGCATTGATCAGTGCTTTGTGAGCATCAGACCATCTCCAGATCCTGTCAGCTCATGAAGACACTACCAAACAGCTGCTTCTAAGCTCAATCTTAATAAAATTTTTAAAAATTTTTTAAAAAAAACGCTCTAAGAGCGTATTGCAATAACTGACACTGACACACCACAGAGTCGCACGGTTAGAGCACTGTATTTACAAGGCCTAGCTTCAACCCTCTGAATTGGATGATGGGTTGTTAAAAAAAAAAAAAAAAAAAAAGGGGGGGA
>VVHJ01012729.1:5065-25444 GCA_015107715.1 Tylochromis polylepis
CCACCTGAAGCAGCAGTTAAAAATGTTTCTCTTGTTTTGACTTTTTTTGTGCCGAAAGTGTAAAAAAATGCCAGCTTTGGATCAGGACTCGGTTGTGGTTAGAGCCTTACCAGAGTTCACTCAGTGCAGTTAAAGCTCAGAGCACCCGAGCACACAGACTCACCAAAGGAGTACAGTCTCACTCTGGGGGCATTTATGGACCAAAACCAGAAGCACACACACAGTCTGAGACCTAGCTCTTTAGCTCGGCGGCAGCTAGAGTTACAGAATTAACATCAGTCACTTTGGGTACTCTGTGTAGCCCCCTTTTTTAATTAGGAACAGCCTCATTTACAGGGTTATACAAGACACTTCATTTCCATAGATGCTGGAGAGATACTGAGGGGAAATCTCAGGTGGATCCACGCTGATAGGGTCTGGGAAGGAGAGGGCAGTCAGTTGGGTCTTTGTTGCCGGAGGACAGTGGAAGTAATTGGAGAGGCAGGGAGCAAGATGTGTGAAAGGCTCCAGGACCGAGGGCAGGCCCCGGGCTCCCATTAAGCAGTACTGAGACTCTCTGCGGAGGCTTCTTTTATACCTCCCATGTCTTGTTGTGTAAATGGTCACATACTCTTAAGCGAGCTGTGAAAGAAAATGTCATACAAAGAGGGACAAAAAAAAAGTCAGCAGTTACAGGTGACCTAGTGGGCTGAGGGAGCTTCCTGACCAAGGGTTTGTGTTTTGGGAAATGTTGTAGATGGAGAAGTTGGAAAGACCTAGATGGCCCGATTTCTTGTGATTGCACTCTTGCTTTCCCTACAGATAACGCTTCTTTTCCCTTTGTATACAAGGGTGGTCGAGTCACACGGCCTAAATGTAATTATGCTTGTTAAAGGGGGCAAGTGTGTCATAGAGCACATTAGCATGTTATATTTGAGCCAACTGCAAGCATACAGGTCTGAGACTATGATTTATGTATCTTCAAACACAAGAATACAGTTGAAACTGTTTAGATTTTCTAAATGTAATCGACAGAATGGGTCAATTTTTTTTTAATATCACACATGGTTTGTGATCTATGAGTTTTCTGCTGTTGTGTGACAGGTTCTGATTTCAGACCCTGGACCAGGAAGTCCTCAAAAAAGTTAGAGGAACCCATACCATAAAGATGCCAACATGAGCAAACCCCCTGCTCTTCAAGGAAAGTTTAATTATTCAAAAAATAAGTACTTTCACTAAACTGAGCACAAATTACAGAGGTGAGAAACTGGAAAAAAAAACACACCAAAAGATGGAGAACACCTTAGCCCAAGCCATAAAATAAACTAAACTAATAAAATAAAATAAAATAAAAAAAACTGCCAGTTGAACCCAACTCAACTAATACATAATAAATCAAAGCTGCAGAAGCAGTTAAGCGTTGAGGTTGGTGCTGATGGAGTGCAGAGAGTTAATGATTTGATAGATATGATAGATAGAGACAACAACACTAAGGAAGAGAGCATGCAGCTTAATTTAATCTGAAGACACAGAAAATGATTAACATGTGAATGTAGTGGCACAGTGAGGCTCAGAAACCTGTATTCACAGTTTTACACTGTGAAGGATGTGAGTAACTTGGAAGCTGTAGTAAGACCTCCTCCAATCAGGGCTAGAGACCAGTCGGCAAATCCCTGGCAACCTCTGGCTGCTAGGGAAAAATTTGGAATTTTCCATCCAGTTGGCAAGAGACTGCTGGAAGTTGCTGGTTGATGCTGGGTGAAACTGATATAAAAGAGGTGCTGCACTGAAAACCTCCTTGAGATTGCACTGGCAAATTGCTGCCAATGCCCATAGTTTGCAGGGAAATCACAAACGTCTCTGCAAACTTTCTCTGAGTGGCGGTGAAATCAGAGATGAAGACAGTTCTCCTTCAAAGGAAAAGTTGTGCCTCATAACTTTTGAGAGACCCTGACCCTAACCCCCACCACTTGGAGAGTAGATGGCGAGTGTTTGCAGACAAGTTGGCATGTTATTTGCAAATTATGGTCAACTGCAACAATATGACAGCCACCAAAGCAGTTGCAAGCAGGTATCCTGTGTTAAATAATACATATTTTTCATTGTTGCCAACCTGCCTCCAGGCCTCTGCGGCTGGAGCTCTATCAATTGATTCACTTAGCGATTAAAACTGTTTCTAACCATTCAAAATAAAAGAAATGGGGAAATGAAAGTAGCTTTACAATATATGCACACACTAACATCATTAAAACAGTTAAAACTATTTGTATTATGTAAAATCAAAGCGTCTTTCACCCTTACCTTCACATTACCTAGTGATACAGAAACTTTCTTAAATGTTGGACAGTGAAGCTGTTTTAACATCATCCTTGCATTAGTTTGATCACAATATCCAAACAAATGGTTGCCACGGTGCTTTATATAGAGTTTATTTTGGTTATTTATCTACTTATGTTGTTTTAATCATATATTTGTTGTAGTAATTCTGAAAGTATGCTAATGAGCCTCAAACCTCAGTAGCTAGAAAGAGTTCAACTCCACGACACATATTAACATTTTTCAAAAGACACCCACCAGTACATTATACCACTGATGTTCACAGACAACCCTGCTAGCTCCTTTTGGTTACACTGGTGCTTACAGATGGTGAGAGGCTAAATGTCACTGGTTGAAACTGCTTAAAAGAAAGCTGGGTGGATGTGAAGAACTTTTTTTACTCATGTCAGCATATATTTTTGAGTTTTCCATCAACAGCAAACTCAACAATCACCCATCTCTCAGATTTACTGGCCATGGTTCAAACTCAAGGGCTGTTAGTCTGTTCCTTTAAGTGTTTGTTGGCGGACAAACACTTGGCAGCTCCTATCAAATCTCTTGGAGAGTTCCCCAATACCAACAGGTTAGAAATTCAACTAAGGATCCTCAATATGCATATAATACATTTTTGCCTTGCTTAAAGTTGGTTATGAGAGATAATGTGCATCAAAGGTTTCTGTCGTCAGGAGGGCATTGTGTGGGAACAGGTCAAAGTATCTAGCATCACAAGTTTTTGGAGAATCCATCAAGCCTGACCTTCACATAAAAAGGTCCTGGACTGGATACCCACTGAGCTCTGTTTAGCAGTCACCTAATCCTTGGTGTGGGCCACTTTAATTCAACCCCTTATGCCCAGCAGTTGGCTCTGCCCTGCCCTCCTCTCCCTTCTTTCCATTCACAATGGTGGACCTCCTTCCAGTAACCCAAACCTTCTTACCCCAATGACTCCTTCATCCTACCAAACAATAGGCCCTGTTTAGCCTTCCTGCCCTTAGCCCCACTTCATAATGCAATGGGGCAGATCAAGGGTAGATCAGAGTACCAACTGCACACCCAGGTCCTGTTTACACAACAAGGTGCTTTGTGGGATGGATGCACTGCAACAATCTTCCAACTTCACATACGTTCATATTCTCAGGATGATGCATCTGCAGAATTAAACTGTAGATGACACTTGTTCATGTAACATTAGCTGAAAATTTGCTAACTATTGCTTTGTATTTGTTTACAGTATCCATGTTCAATTCCATCCAGGAATTCAATATCCAGTGGGTTGATTGGTTGATTTCCATTTAGAACCTCGTCACAATAAAATGTGTTTGATGAGATTAAGGAATTCACTCGGCATCTGAACGTTTAATAACATGTTAATCCCTAAAGTAATATAAGTTTCAAAATTACCAAGATAAAAAAATAGAGATAATGAAAAAAAGTCATAAATACATAAACATTCTTAAATTTATATGTGTACATGGGGGGTGGAGGGTGTACGTTATGCTATGCTATGTTATGAGAAGAACAGAGCTGAAAGCGGCGGTTCAAGTGACAAGTTAAATAACAATGTAGTTGTTGATGTTGTAACAGCTGTGCATCAGGATCTCTACGTTGTGTCTCTAAAAGTATGCACAGAGTCAATTTTTGATGCAAGCCGTTTTAGGTTCCTCAAGCTGGACAGAACAGACAAGGAGGAAACGCCACAGACGTCACAGCATCCGGTCAGTTTTTGAGATAAAAACACCCCATGGATCCCAAATACGCTGCTTCTGAAAGCTCACACACATGCTGACGATGGAGCAGTGAGGCTACACTAAAGGAGCTCTGCATAGGATGTCCAGTTGCATACAAGCATTTTGGAAAAATGACTTTCGGCTTGCTTGTTCTGCAGGATATTCTTTACCATGTGACTGAAAGTCACTAACTTACGATGTTAGCATGCAGTATCCCATGGTTTGTCAGACAGATCCTTTCCTCACTCACATATGGCTTCAAAACGGTTTCAAATGACAGGAATACACTAACCAAACAACCATCTCTCATAGTGTATGGTTAGAAGCCAGTCAGTTGCTGAAATTAGTGATTAGTGAACTCCATTTTTTAGCTAGTGGAAAGGAGGCAGAAAGAATGGACAGTATTCTTTGTGCCTCCTTTCCTTTGGAGTTTTCCAAAGGATAAGTTTGTCTTGGGTACTTCACATTTTGTCTTGGGCGAGACACAACCAAGAACATAGGGGAAGATCTCAGTTTGGCAATAAAATGCATCCAAAACATAAAATAGCTGCCTAAAGGCCAAGGGTTCCCATTCATTCTGTAGGGAACACGAATACTTGCAAAAAACTAAGCTAAATAAACTAAATATAACTGCTATCTATCCTGTTAATATCAAGACTTTTCACTTATAACCAATAATCCCGTGGTTTGAGGAAGACAGCTCAAAAGCCAGGGAAGCATGATGTTGTCCTGGAGATACAAACCTTAGGGTGACACTGGAAATGTCATGGGGACAACCCAAGTTGCTGGGATTCATCCTTAATCCCAGAGGAAATTATGTTCGTGTGAGGTATTGCCACATAATTATTGTCAAGACATTTGAAGTTGTGACCCTATGAAGATGTTAAGACACCAAGAAATTTGATAATAAACATGGCTGCCAAAGGTCAGTACAGCCAGTGAGCTGAGAAATGCAGACAAAAATTATAAGAAAAATTAAGAGGAAGGGGATAAAAAGAAAGTACAGCTTTCTAATTAAAGGACCAAATGCCTCCTTGGATCCCAGCCATTGACAAGGTGTTCTTCATGCTGACAGTGTGCTGAGGAGTGGGTAGTGGTGGGTGGCAGAGATATCCTACACAGGATTAGTGCCACGGTGCTGGAAAAAGAGGAGGAGGGGGGAAATAAGAGGGAATGCCCCAGAAACACAACACCGCCTGACACGTATGGAATGGACTTTTTGCAGCTCGACTGAAACCCTCCAGCGAGAAAAAGAGAAGGTCTGCAGGATTCCTCCGATCTTCTCCAGGGCCAAGCATTAAGAAACAGAGCTGTGCACGCTGATCTCATGTCCATCTAGCTTGTAACACGAGCAGTGTACTCACTCCATGCCTTGTCTTTCAATCAGGACGGTGAAATGTCAACATGTAAAGAGGCCTGTTCATTATTATTGAATTAATCTGAATATTTGTCAGTTTTTATACTAACCAGAAGCTTTTTGCAACAGCTGGATTGACAGGTCCACTTTTACTTCTTGAGATAATGAATAGCGATATAGTCCCACCAGCACCTCCACAGTGAGATGCTCAAACACAAAGTTCTTGGTACATGGTAGTGACAGTTAAATGGCAATGGGTATTAAAAGACAGACTTGAGCATTAACTCACACAGCTAGCACAATTAAGGCTAACACATCACAAGAAGACTTACACAAACAATTTTTTGAAGGTGAAAAGAATAAAGTGGCTGCGCAGGTGTGCAAATATATGACAAAAAACCCCGACAAGTTCATAAGAAAAAATAGCAATATTCATGATCAAAACTGGCAAATTTATGACATAAAAATGACAACCGGAAATTTTTTAGAAAAAGAGGCAAATTTATGATTTAAAAAAAAGTATTTTCTGGAAGAAAAACAAGCAAACTTCTGCAAAAAGGAAATTTGTTAAATAAAAATGGACAAATTAAAGAAAAAAATGAAATTAAACAGAGAGAGGAAAAAATAATGATTAAAAAAATATAAATTAATAATAAAAAAAGGCCAATTGCCCCCAAAAGTCAAATTCATAATGGAAAGCTGGTGAAAAAAATTGTGAAAAAAACCCATATTTAAATACATGAAAAAAGCACATTTCTGATAAAATGGGGAAATTCTGATAAAAACAGACTAATTATCAAATAAGTGACAAAAAAATCTGCCACATCAATCCACGGCAAAAAAGGTCTGAGGTTTGAATCCACCAGTGAACTGAGGCCTCCCTGTATGGAGCCTGACGTGAAAGAGTGTATTTTTTTCATGTTAGAAATTTTTCCTACAGTGAATTTGTGTACTTTTGCTATAGTGTCCATATGATCTGGATAATGAAAAGTTGTGTGGGGTCATTTAAAGTCTGAATTCAATTAAAAAACTAAACAAAACACTATAGACATTGACCATTATTGCAGAATTATTGATCTCATTATTAAAATTTTCAGATATTTCAGTGATCTAACTATTTTTAGAGTACGCCACAGTACAAAGACATGCACGTTAGGTTAATTGGTGATTCTAAATTAGCTGTAGGTGTAAATGTGAGCATGAACAGTTTGTCCTTCAATAGATAGGCACGCTGTCTGGGTTGTACTCCGCCTCGTTTTGTGGCAGCTGGATAGACACGAGCCACAATGTGACTGTGACCTTTACAAGTGGAAGAAAATGGATGGATGGGTAGAAGTGCATTTGATAAAAGGTTAGCGTAGGTGGAGACCATTTGCCTGCCTGTACTATAAAAATATAACACTGCAATTAGCTGGAATAATCAGTATTTATTTATTTTTTTTATTTAAGAGAAGTTAAAGCACCATTATACAGTACAGGTATAGAAAGATTGCAGTAATGCAAACGAGAATTAAAAGTGCATGGAAGAAAAGCAATACAGAGAGCAAACAAAATATAAATTAAACATCACACTCTAACCAGCACAAGGCAAAGTGAACTTTAGATCATCTATTTTTTTTAAACTTTTTAAAATCTGTAAATAAACTCTGTTTTGGTATTACTGAAGGGTAGATATAAAGGTGACAGGCGCAGTTAATATTCTAGAAATGTCAAAATTACAAATGCCCATAAAACAACATCGTTTCCCTGAAATGACACATCTTGCAGACAATGAAATATTGAAAGAAACAAAGACATATGAGACCATGCAAACCAACCAAACACCTCACAATGATCCATAAAAACAAAAAGAAACCTCACACTTAAACCAGCACTTCTCAAGAGCCCACCCATCATAATACAGATTAATAAAAGTCAATAAAACAAAGAGATCTCCAGTCATCTACTACACAAAGAAAATCTGTCAGTCCAGATGGCACTGTGAGCCTGCCGCAGGACAATTGCACCCCAGCACATGTTCACATGCTTTCATAAAGACAAAAAATCCCCCATCTTTATTTGAGGACACTCAAGAGAAGCATTTTGTCCTGGGAGCTCTAATTAGGGTCTAAATTAGACAAAGAACCACAGCAACAGTGACTTAATCTTTAGCCATAACTCCAAACTTCACTTGCTACCAACGAACACGTGAAAAAATGCACCATTATTGTTATGACACATACTTTAAGCGACTACATCTGTAATGCTCCAGCCAGTAAAACACAGCAGACACCAACAGCCAAAGTCTTGTAAGCTAAAGTAAAGTAAATGTTCAGGTGATAAGATGTTCCTGTTTCCTGCTGAAACCTCACAACACCAGGACCTGCCAAAGAGCGCAAACTACAAGTTTGGGTGTCTGTGAGATGGAATTGTAAAGGAGAGAGACTCGGGTGGACCGGTGAGGGCCAAGAAGCTGTTTGGTGAACCTGTTCCAACCTCAATCCAGCGGAAGTGTCCGTGACACAGCAGCTGGTGTGTGGTTACCATACAGAGCAAGCCTCAGCGCTTCTCAGCTGCTCTTGCAGGGTGGGAGAGCTGCTCCATTCATGCGCAGGACAGCCAGAAGACCTGCAGTAACTTGAGCATCAACACTCCTTCTTTTCTCTGTCCCAGACCCCAGCTCACCTCAGACATGTCTCGTCTTTCTGCCAGGGCGTCTCGACTGAGAAGCATCCGAGTGTGCGTGGGTATGTGTGCGTGTGCGCGCACGTTACCCCCAACACATGACATTTATGCATCAGCTCGCAGGTTATTCTGGGATATTTCACTACAATCGTGTGAAAAAGACTAAGCTGGGCAACAAGAAGAAGTAGGGAATTACACGTGCTGCTCATCTACGCACTTTTCCTCCAGGAAAACGAAACAAAACAAAATCTTCTCTGCTTAAATAAAGGTTAGAAAAATAGAGAAACTCTTTGAGCCGGTCATCGTCATGAAAATGTAAATAAAATGTAAATCTTTTTTTTAATGCAGTGCAAATGTGGATGGTACCCAATTTACAAAAACCTTGGCACTACAAACAAATCAAGACCATGTTTAAAGCCTGATTAGTTGCAATCGTTGCGGTATTATTATTATTATTTGTTTATTTTTGTCACCATGGTTGCTTCTAGAGAACATAATAGGTCCCCAGACTGTACAAAATTTACTGCTGACAGTTTATAGTGAACAGGTGTGAAAAGAAACATGGAGAAAAATGACAACGCTGATGAAGGCGTAGTCACTACGGAGACACAATGTGCACTGAAAGTGGCAGAATGTATTCTCAGAACAGGCATTTCTGATATCCAATGAATCTGAAATTGTGTATAATTTATATTTGTCTCCTAATTTTAATGTATTTACTCTTAAAAAAAAATACTAATTCGTTCCCAGTTATCAACAGTAGGGAAGAGAAGGTTTGTTTTAACCCTTCAAACTTCAAATTATGAAGTGATTTCAGTTTTGAAATTGGTGTGCAATTTGTGCATTTAATTCATAATAAGGGAAGCTATTTTTTTAATTAAAGACAGTTTTATGAAGGGAAGTATGATATTAATGTTCTGAAGCCCCTAAAAATCTAAAAACACACCGGATATAAATTGGGCTGATCTCCCCTTCAAGGTCGTGTTCTTGTGCCCCTGCCGATCACTTTAGCATGGTGGCTATCTTTAGATTGCGCCCGCTCTAACCACCTGCACTTGCCTGTCCTTGGACTTGCTTAAACAAACAGTTTTTCAACCAACAGTCCACAGTTTTCAAGCCTAAAAGTTCAACATCAAGTGAAAATAGCAGAGAGGCAGATGCCCACACTTTTTTGGTATCCTCCAAGGTCAGCCAGTCCACCATTAAAGACCATGAGATCTACTATAATGTCTTGACGGACAATATTCAAGGGGAAGGACCTGGATTGTAATGCATATGACACATGCATGGCACATGGCTCACAAGCCCACCAGCTCTGCCTCCCTGCAACTTCCATCGTTTTCCCCAAAATTAAATTCAAGCTGAATGATTGCTGTTTCGACTGCAAAAGACATCCAGCAAACAGAAGAACAAGTGTAAGTGGTCATAACAAGACTGATATTTATCCAGAGGTGCACATGTGGAAGACCCTGAAGGGGAGGATGGCCAAATTTCGAGTCAGGTATGGTTTTTGGTCATTAAGGGAGCAGTCCTAGAACTTTTTGATCTCACCTTTATGCTTCATTAATAAGATGTAAACTGCAGTCGTAACTCAAGCCACATGCAGCATAGAAATGTCGAACAGCTATGTGCAAATGTACTATTGCATAAATGTGATCAATATTTGGGACAGCAAACTTGTTTACCATCAAAAACACCCATCCTTTTTTTGAAATCTAAAAAAAAGGGGCTCAAGTCAAAAGCTTAATATCCAGTAATTTCTATTTTTCTACAGTTCCTCCAGTCCAAGTCATCCAAAACTAGAGAACCTCCCGACTCAAAGACCCGAGGAGCTGCAGCGGCTTTTGTCCCTGGGCACTACCAGGATCTCGTCCCCGTCTCGAATGGTGTAGGAATGGAGGGCCCGGGTGCCGCACTTCAGCTCCTCTGGTCCAAACACTGAACACATCTCGCGGTCGATGTAGAAGAGCCTGATCCCATTGCTGGGCAGCTGCAGCAGAGCCTTAAGGTGTTTTTTTAGGTCGCCCACTGTTTGCTCCAGACGGAGGCCGACTGTCTCCACCCTCTCACCCCAGCGAACAACCACCGTGGTGAGGCGGGGACTCAGGTCTACCTCTGCCAGTGGAGCCAGATGGCCATATTTGGACACGAGGATATGGTACCTGCAACAAAGCAGAACACGTGTTATGTTTTATTTGCTATCAGATCAACTGAATGACTTCAGAGACAGTATAAAGCAAAGACACACAAACTCTTACACGACATGCAATAGAAATCTACCATAAAAGATGGTGTTTCTCGGGCACGGCAGTGACTACATAGTGTCTGAAAAGTGAAGCCTGTGCAAAGTATCTCAGGGTGTTTTCACACCTGTAGTTTCTTTACTCTAGTCTTAATCAGCTGATGAATTTGTAAACGTGCGGCTTTTACCCGTGGCTTGGTATCTTTTCACACAGAGAAATCTCCAAGTGAACCAAAAATGCATTACCACAAACCATGGCAGAGCAGGCATTCTGCTTATTGGCCTAAACAGTGCAGGTGTCAAAAACCCTTAAACCTCAATTTTTTATAATGGCCACAAGGTAGTGATATCTGTGACTACAAAAAGACTTCTGGTACTAAGTCTATGGGAAAACAGCCCTCAGGCTTGACCTCTAGAAACTCCTGCTGAATTCATCCACTCATTCACTCAGTTCAGGTGATTCTGAATAAAACATTAAGTCCATTTTATAAATGTACCCATTCTAAGTTTCAGAAAGGAGGATTTTCCAGGGTATGCCAACTCCAACTAGCTCATAATTTTGCTAACGGCACATAATTTTTGAATGTTTACCAAAACTAACTGAAAAATGAATCTGTCAGACATGTCTGCATGTCGTTCTATGAATACATGGAAAAAGATTCGCCCAAATAATCATGATAACACATGATGGCATTTTAAAGGTAGACCACATTGTCTCTTTGCCTTTTTGCCCATTGTTGCTTTAGTAAGTAAGATACACCCTGTACCAATGACAGCATGTAGACTGCTGTTTCAAAAGCTTCCTTTCGACATTCAAAGACCAGCTTGGTCTATGGCTCCACCCTGCCCTTTGATGGAAATAGAATATCAGTTACAATCACACCGTGTTTTAGCATCGATTTACTCTAAATAGAGTCAAAATTTACAAATTTAACAACAAGCTATATTAAATAACACTTAAAACTAAAGACAGAGACGATAAAGTCATTGTGGAAACGCTTCATGAGGTCATCATCAAGTTAAAAGTAGGGCAATCTCCTTATAGACTTGTATACGACAAGACTTCTCTTTGTGCCCTCTGCTGGCTATTATGAAGAATGCAGATATAAGGCTGTTCCACACCAGCTTCACTTTTCAGACTCACAGGTTATAGATCCTCTTTTTTTCCCCCTTAGATGAAGTACAGGTGTGGAAGAGAAACAGCAAGTATCTTTGAGATATTTCAGATTAAAAAAAAAAAAGACTTTAAACTGAGGCTTATGAGAGTTTAAGAGGCAGAGAAACACCGAGTTGTCTGCCACTTGCTTGCCGTGAGAAAGCTCTCAGCCATCTCAGGGGAATGCGTGTTCGAGATAAGGCCCCAGGAACGATTAAATAAAATCCAGGAGAAAAGGCCTGTGCTTTCAAAGCTACTGTAACAGCTGGGCCAATCAAAGCAATTTCACTTCCCTCCCCAAAACTCCTCCACAAAGCCGCTGCCCTGGCCCTGGGATTTTCTGGCCAAACTTGCAGTCCACCCTGGGAATTCTCCACTAAGGCCACAGTGCACAAAGTGCCATTCTAAGAGAAGCCATTTACCAAAGAGGCTTCATTTAAGGTGGTAAGCATGGTATAATGGAGCAAACAATGCTGCAGGTGATAAGAAGCCGACATTCCAACTGTCATTTCGGCACTCTTTGATTTCCGCGGAGGAAATCCCAACACAGTGAAGCTGAGAGACACCATTGAGCCGAGATCTCCTCTTTTCGACTCATTCTCTCATTTCTCCAGTTATTTACTTGAAAAGATGACCACCTCAAAAAGTTAAAATGTAAATTTTCCCACGTCTTTCCCTGAGACTGTGGCTCTGTTTAGACCCACTAACTTCACCGGATACGCTGACTCTCTGGTTTCTTTTTTTTAACCCTTGCCTCTACTCTTTCTTGCCACTAATCCTTCCTGTCCAGTGCTGTTTTCTTCCCTTTCCTATTTTTTTTCCAAGGAATTGTTGGGGTGTATCCATCTCTGTTAGTCCAGTTTATGGTTTGAGAACACGTTTATAGTTACTCAAAGCCAGGCCGTGTCAGATGTGTTCACTTGAGAGGCTGTGACCCACCTGCAGAGCTCTGATCTCTTGGGGTAGCGAGGCCGCAGCCTCATCCGAAAGGAAAGGGGATAGCTGTGCGCTCACTGTGTGTTCAACACCCCGGTAACACCCACGTGCACAGTCACAGTTATCCCCAACCCTGGACCTATACCGAACCCCTCCCAAACCAACACCGCAAACGCAACGCTTGATGGAAGAAAATAAAATCAGGGAGATGAAGCTGAACACAAAGAAAATTAAGTCTTTAGATGGCTATGAATGTGTTTAACATGAAAATAAAATAACAACCATTAACTGCTCCCGATGGACAAACAAGTTCTGCCACAGTTAATAAAATAATTTATAGCCAGGAGTGCTGTGACAGCTCATGTGACATCAGAAAACAAATCAGTTTCTCAAATTAAGGCTTCAAGTTGACAGAGTAGGTGTATACATAAAAAAAAAAAACCCAACCTGCTACCTGTTGTATCAGTTTTCCCAATCAGAGAATTCCCAGCACAAAGGACTCATTGAGCAGGGAGAGAGTGGTGGCATTGTCTCACAAAGGTTAGTTTCCCCCAGTCAGGGACTACACCTTCCTCCAGAAATCCCTCCTCAACATTCTGCTGAGGTTAAGTGGAATGCAGTTGGTGAATTATTTCACCCCCGCGACCCCCCCCCAGGAAGGCTTTCAAAAAAACCCCCCAAAAAACATATAGTGTGCTGGACCCAAACTGAGGACGGAAATGGAGAGTGGTTGCTAATGCTATGAGTTAGCAGGTGTTCAAAGATGAATTTAATGCAAGCATAAATGCCACTTAGCTTTCTAATTGAAAGCCAGTGCTGACACCTGGTGCTCCATATTCGAGCTATTTAGTGAAGACTTTCAATATGAATTTTACTCTAAATGTCTCATTTAAATGTTGTAATGGAGCAATGAAGAAAACAATCTGATGTCAATTTTAGAACTGAAAAAGACAACACAATTTATTGATCAACATAATACTACACAGTATATTTTTTAATTTATCATGTTAGCTATTTACTCAACAACCAGGATGTCAGTGCTATAGTAGCTCATCAGGCTCACGATCCATCACCACTCACAGGTTACTGCCCGTAAATCGATAAGTGTGACCTTCACGAAAACTTCAGTAAAATCCGACCAACAATGATTCTTCCTCGCAATGGTTTAAACTCAACTAAATTCAATTCAATTCAGTTTTATCTGTATAGTGCCAAATCACAACAACAGTTGCCTCATGGCGCTTTATATCGTAAAGTTCCTACATTAATACAGAGAAAACCCCAACAATAAGATGACCCACTATGAGCAAGCACTTTGGCGACAGTGGGAAGGAAAAACTCCCTTTTAACAGGAAAAAAAAAAACCTCTGGCAGAACCAGGCTCAATGTGGGGGTCAACCATCCAAAGCAAGACAGTGCACAAGAGAGGTGAAAAAGAAATTGCAGTCCGGGTGGTGTGGGTGGAGGCGAGCACCAGGGGTGATTTGTGACAGAAGGATAGCAGCAGGAGTGAAAGGGACGGGGGTTTTAAGATGGTACCGAGACCTGCTATAATGTATAGCTTGGAGACAGTGGCACTGACAAAAAGACAGGAGGCCAAGCTGAAGATGCTCAGGTTTTCATTGGCAGTGACCAAAATGGAAATGATTAAAAACAAGCATGTGAGAGGGACAGCTCAGGTTGAGCAGTCTGGAGATAAAGTTAGAGAGGCGAGGCTCAGATAGTTTGGGCATGTGTAGAGAAGAGAGAGTGGATACATTGGACAAAGGATGCTAAATATAGAGCTGCCAGGCAGGAGGAAGAGAGGAAGACCTCACAGAAAGTTCATAGATACAGGTAAGGAGCACATGCAGAGGAGGATGCTAGGAATAGGGTGAGATGGTGATGACCCCTAAAGGGAACAGCTGAAAGAAGAAGATTGTTTGAAACTGAATATCTCTGAGTTTTGGATGGTTTTTTTAACAAAAAATGTTGCTTAAGTACGGCCCCAAAATGAGAACCGGCTACAAATTATCATATCGATCTGGAGAGTGTGTGCCTTTGAAATTTTATAAGTTAGTCACAAGTTAATTTTCTTCATAGTTGTATTCTCAAGGATGCAGATCACTAAATTAACAAACTTAAATGATTAAAAAAAAAAAAATCACTCAAAAAGTAAAAACGAAGAAATAAAGCTGATGGCTAATTTCATTTAACGATAAATTCACACAGTTGCCTAACGCCAACTTCTACCCATGCAGTGGCCTTAGCTGGCCATCAGAACCACTACGTATTATTCCTCGTCCACTTCTACTAGTTACTACAGCGTCACGGTTGGCCGTAGCGTTGAATTATTATTATCCACGAATAAACTCATTCACTACGATTATGTGTCCAGTAAAAAATATGTGTGTATGCATGATGCTGTACCTCTCGGGACGCTCCTGCTCTGGACAGTCCTGGTAGTACCTGATGAAGAACCTCTCAGCATCCTCTCTCTCACCATTAGACACGGCACCCCCGTTGAGCACCATTATGGAGGGCAGCCTGAGGGCAGGTGCAGCAGTCGGGTGTTAAAAGTGCTCACTGAGTATTTCGATGAGGAAGTTACTGAACAAATGTGCATACGGCTTCAGACTTACTGTGCTAAAAGGAGGCTACGTCTCTCCTCGGTGCTGTAAGACTGCAGTAAAGGGATTCCTTTTGCTTTGACCTCCACCAGTTTGGGAAAGAAATTCAGCCTTTCAATGTCGATCCATTTACTAAGACCTGAATAATAATAATAATAATAAACATAATGAGTTATAAGGCTACTTGTTCACACCTTGCACTGAATACAGACAGATTAAAAGACAAGTCTTTAGGACTCCAACCTGAATTGTTGAGGTTGATGCTACGCAGGTTGGGAAAGAGGTGCTCCAGTGTCTCCTTGGTGTCTCCCACAGAGTCCACGCTGTTATTGGCCAGAACCAGTGTGCTCAGACTGGGGTACAGCAGCCCAAACTTCCTCACTTCTGCCCAGTCCTGCAGCTGGTTGTCTGTAATCTGCAGCAGGCGTAGCGACGGGCATGACGTCTGGGATTCTGACACGCTGTTGTAGCCATTCAGACACAGGAAGAGCTCCTCCAGCCTGGAAGATGAGGTGCAAGGAAATTGGTATTTTTGAGGATATCAAAGATTCTTTGTATATCTGTGTAATATGCATTAAGGTGCTTTTGATTCTTCAAAAGAATAAGGCAGCTGTTATCGTGTTTCCAATAAGAAGCCCAAAATTGAGTTATTTTATCACCATATGTTCTGAGTTCTCCACCCTGTTTACAGCTAAAGACACTAAAAAGCCCTGAGTACATGGCAAGATATTTCTCTAAGCTGCCAAGTGATGTGGTCTTAATTAAATAGTAAAACAAATTGATTTGTATGAGGTGAATCAACATAAACTGAAATCTGTGTGCAGGGAAGTAATCAGGGTTTAGAAACTAGTGCAGTCTGGAATTTTTTTCTCTTAATGCGTCATATTTACAGTAGCACCTTGGCTCCATTTATGAGGACAGAAGGACTAAAAGGCTTCTAAAGAGACCAGGTCCTAAAGTTACAATATAACCAAAACCAGAAATTCTGAAAACTGTAAAGGATTTTATTTTACAAATGTCTCCTGCAGGAGGGACTGTGTATATAGCAATGTGGAAGATGGGCGTGATATGTATAAAACAATGAAAATAAATAAATAAAAATAACAAAACACTACCTGCTGTGCCTCTGATTTCTTCTTTTGTGACTAAACCAACCAACTATTATTCCTCATGCGTCAACCCAAACCCCCTAAACACAACCCAGTCAGAGGCAGAGGAAGTTATGGCAAGGTGGGCCATAACTTCATGGAATTCTCATTGAGTCTTTCAAAGTAAAAGTCATCTGGAACGTCACACACTGATTTGTGCCAATTTTTATCATCTTGTTTTAAAAAAAACAACAGACCTCAGTGACCTCACAGCTGGTTACAACTATGTGTGTGTGCTCAAGATAATGAAGGAACGCATCACTAATCTGCTCACTAAAGTTTTGAGCAGTCACAGTGGCACAGAAAAGCTTTCACAGGATTGTATGCACTTCTGTGAAAAACTAAGTGATTCAGTATGGCTCAGTAGCTTGTAGAGCCACTTTAACAACAATTATGTGAGGTAATCGTTTTTTGTATGAATTAATCATCTCTCACATCACTGTGGAGGAATTCTGCACACTCTTCTTTACAACGTTGAGGTTTGTGGACATTCATTTATACACAACTCCCACCACAGCTCGGTAGAGGTCTGGACTTTGACTGGATCACTGAAACATCTTGATTGTTTTCTTTTTCACTCATTCAGCTGCCATGTTTGTTTTAGAGTGAAGAGGCCTGGAAACCCTTCCAAACAAGTTTGTTTTTTTTAAATTTTGCTGTCCTGAACTTTCAAATTTAACACGCTAACTGAGGACTATAGAGTGAGATGTAGCTCTTGGGCTTTTATCAGTTTCTCTGAGTATTGCTCAGTCTCACCTTGGGGTGAATTTGCTCAGATATCCCCTTAGCAGCAAGCTACCAAAACTTCTGCTTTTACAGAGGTGCTCACATTTGCTGATGATCAGTTAAATGTATCCGATTAGCAGCACCTGGCTGCCACTTACTCTCATAACTCCCTATGGAAGCAGTATGAGTGTACTTAGTTTTTCACAGGACTGCAGAGAGAACTGTCAAAATCACCGTAAATCTCTGGATATGCAGACAATTTGACAAAAACATGAGGAAAAAACACAAATTCTGTTATTGACACAAACATAAAAACACAAAAACTTTTTCCATGCTTTGTCACTTACTCTGGTGTGTGCTGTGTGAGTGTGTGAACAGTGTCCCAGCTGACTTGTGTGTTAATGAGGACCAGCCGTCGGACCCTGGAAAAAACCTCGGCCATGTTCGGCTCCAGCTGCACGCCGCTTAGCGGGTTCATGCTCAGATTGAGGAAGTCCAGGTGTGGGATGCTGGAAACGATGGCGCCGATCTGGCAAAACCATGAGCATCAGGACACAGAACAAAGAAAAAGAAAAAGTGCAAACAAGTTACAGAGCTTTTCAAAACACTTTTATTTTGAAAACCATTATTTTCAGAGCTTGTTGATTAGCTAGATAACTCCAGTACACATAAATCAGTGGAGCTGTATCATGAGATAGAGAAGTTTAAATTCTAGGGAAGTTCCGTGTCATCCATCTTTATATATAACCCATAGTCTTGAACAGGCATATATTTAAAGTGTTTCTGTACCATGTTCAAGTTTTCCTTCATTCTGTTTAAAAACCTGATAAGTAATCCACATCAGAAGCATCTGGTTTAGTTTCACATTGACTTTCAGTCCGGATGAGCTAGCACCTTTGGCTTCAAGACGGCAAATAAAACACTTACTGCTAAACCCATGTGAATGACAGGAGAGATTAATGTATTAAATGAATGTGTGGTGTATTTCTTTATTGCTTCATAAAAAAATAAAAATGTATCAAATCCTGCTTATTAATAAATGAGTACTCCAGTTAACCTGAGAGGTACCAGGTGTTCCAGCTGGCACAGCAGGAGGGAACTCTGCCTACAGCCCTCACCACAAATAACATCATGGTATAACTCGGCCGAATAAGAAACAGCACTGTAAGAGTGGATAACTAGGGCTGTGCAACTTTTTTAAGGGGCTGGCTAACCATGGCTTACTTCAGTGATGTCAAACATAAAGTCTGGGGGCAGAATCGGCCCGGCAAAGACTCAAAACTGGCCAACTGGGTGGCTTTGGAAAATGTGAAGGAGGGAATACAGTTTTGGACTTTCAACTGTATTTTTGTAAGTTTTACAGCTTTTCCTCCTGATAAACACCTCCCCCATGACCATTCATACTATGCCAAAGTAATAAAGTAATAAAGTGTGGTTAAACTTCTTATTACTGACAGAAAGGGATGTTTTACTGGTTCAGCCCACTTAAGAGCAAAGTGGGCTGTTTGTGGCCCACAATGTAAAAGGAGTTTGACATCCCAGGCTTGCATCCTTGCTAACAATAAAGTGAGATTAACTTGTAATTTTTTTTTTTTTATCTCTATGTGTTGTATTCATTTTTAATACACCAAAATAACAATCAAAACAAAGCGCTTAATCTTATAAACCTGTGACTAGTATGTACTAGTGTCCATTTAGGCCCTTTTAACTACAGACACGGTAGCATACAGAGAGCACGCCAACTAAATTGTCTTGAACAAAAGCCAGATGACTCTGCTTTTATGAAAAACTTTAGAAAGTTCAATTAAAACTCCAAGACACCCACCTCTCCCCAGTCGTTAAGCTGATTGTGGGACAG
Source organism: Tylochromis polylepis (assembly GCA_015107715.1). NCBI lineage: Eukaryota > Metazoa > Chordata > Actinopteri > Cichliformes > Cichlidae > Tylochromis > Tylochromis polylepis. Next base: position 23,784 of record VVHJ01012729.1, read on the forward strand.
GTCGAGCTCTACCACGTGGGCGCAGAAAGCCGCGATGTCTTGCCTGTCGCCAGCTTTACTGATTCCACTGTCATTCAGAACCAGTGCGCTGGGCAAGAAGAGGCGATCTGCAAGCAGGCAACTCGTGTCATTTCAGCCCTCAACACTCCAAATAAAAAGGCAGATATGCCGGGCCGAACTTATCACAAGTGATACCACTGCTCACGTGGCATAATCACAGCCCTGAAATAGCTCACTCTATCATCTCTCACCTTTGACAGGGGATCCTGGAGGCCTGGGCAGAACAACTACTCCTACGCCTTGGCCATAGGGGAAATTCTCAGGGTTATACTTCTCACTGAGGACTTGAACAAAGGTGCGCACCTCATCTTCATCAGAGGACTCCATGGTTCCAGTCCTGAACAGGTATCCATGCAAGAGACCAAAAAAAAAAAAAAAAAGAGGTTTCCAACCACCTATTCTCTCTGTGGTACTCCTCCCAAAACTTATGTGATCCTACTGAAGATGTAGGTCTTTAAAAGTGTCAAAAATGTATTGCTTAATTTTTCAGGCTTATTAACATGTAACGTGCATGTGAACTGTAGCGTTTATAGAACGCTCAATGCTGGATTTTGGGGGCTGATGCCTGTTATGGAATTTATAATGGGACCAGGTTTGCACTCCTGCAGAAACATAAAGTTCAGGAGATGTGCATGAATACTACATAATATAAGTACACTGATACACTCGATAACAAGAAGAACGGGTAAACATACGTTTAGCAGGCATGGTGATCTAATTCTGAAGTTCTAATCTCACACAGCGTTTCATGGGCACAATCACCTCCCAAAGTCTACTGTGAGCCAGGAAAACCATTTTCTTCTTTTTTCCCCTCAATCTGTTTCTGTATTTCATTTTTTAAATTACTTTCTTGCAGATTTTGTAGCTGTTAATAAAAGTCCTGTATAAATGAAAACAACCACTGGGATAAGCTTTTTATTTGTTAGAATCTGCTTCTGTTTTCACCTATGCTGACGTTCTCCTCAAGGATATGTACTTTTGGTGCACTGTACTCAAAGCACAGTACAGCTCATCTTTGACAGTGACTGTCCAAAGAATCTATGCTCAAGAGATTCTTCTGCACTATGAAAATGTTCCTTGTACAAAGCTAAGAGTGACCATGTTTATTAAATAATTTACCTACAGGAAAGGTCTATGCTGACTTCTGAAACTGCATTTGTGAAAGAAGCTGGAGTAGCATAAACTGACCTCTACTCCGGACATTTGTCATTCAATGCCCACATATGCAAAACAAATTGAGTGAGCGTTTTCAGAAACACGACGACAGTGGAAGCAGGTGAACTAGTTCCACCAGCACAACTATTAGAACTATAGTGGCAGATTCCCTGAAGCATTTTAGGGTTTAAAGCATTTTGTACACAAAGAAATGACCTTCCTATCACCTATAGCAGGGGTGGGGAACTCCAGGCCTCAAGGTGTCCTGCAGGTTTTAGATATCATCCTGGGTCAGCACACCTGAATCCAATGATAAGTTCATTACCAGGCCTCTGGAGAACTTCAAGAGATGTTGAGGAGGTAATTTAGCCATTTAAATCAGCTGTGTTGGATCAAGGACACATCTAAAACCAGCCCTTGAGGCCTGGAGTTCCCCCACCCCTGTC
>VVHJ01012730.1:5051-17370 GCA_015107715.1 Tylochromis polylepis
ACCCCACCCCCCCCCCCGCGCGCGGCAAAAAATTAAAACTGCGTATTTGCCTCAGCTCTACAGAAGCAAAACCAATTAAATGCAGTTCCCTTCGTACTTTGAGCATTTAGCTGACAGTGTGACAACAATAAATTTGCACAAAATGAAATATTTAATCTTCTGTTTCGTGTGGCGCATGTCCCTCTGCCAGTAGGTGAAATCATCTTCGCATTAACAGCTCTTTTTTTGTTTAACCCTCTACCTTCATGTTTCTAAAGTCGATGTTTGATATCCAAAAAATGACTAAACTATGGAATAAACATGGTAGTTTTGTAAAGAAAGGTCAGCAAAAAAAACCCCCAAAATTTTAAAGAGGACTTTGAAAATTCAGAAGCTGCTGTAAGTTTAAACATATTTTGCATTATACACGCAGTTGTCAACTCTCCAGAGGCTTTTTCTTACACATCAAAGCTCTTCTCCTTTCTGAAATAATGAGGAAGGAAAAATAGTGAAGATAACCTCATCAGGATTGTCAGTCTGCCACCTTGAATGTTCCATCAGCATTATTCAGCCTCAAGAATGATTTTAAGAGAAAACTAAATACAGTAAGTGTGAGTCACATGTGACATCATGTGAAAAAAACAACACACACAAACACACACGCACGCACACAGGCACACATGCACACATGCACACTGAGGTTCCAAACGCCCAGTGATTAAGGAAGGAAAAGTAAGCAGTCACATAATTTTGCAAAATGAACTCACCTAAAGCATCTCCACCATGTTCCCCTCCTATTCACTCACACAGTTACCATGGAAACAAGGAGTCTACTGTTCTAGCCTCCTTACAAAGTGCTGCAGCCCTACAGCAGACCAAACACGCCCCTGTTACAGTATTCCAAGAATGTGGCATTGTTTAAGCCAGCTACAGACAAGTTCATGTTGTCAGAGAATCTTGCAGTTGACTGGAATTTTATAAATAAATGACATAATTAAAAACAATCCTTCAATACCAATTACATACCCTTTTCCCAGTTGTAAGTGTTAAAGTTCCCTAGATGAAACCCCCATCCAAAACTAGGCTACGCCTGTGTTTTATCCTTTGATGTTTGACGAGGCCAAACAAAAGGATTATTAACAGGATGTTACTGGTTCACACATTCAGGGGCAAGACAATACAAAAAGAAAAAAGTTTCCTAAAGCATGTCATGTCTTTCGTTTTACTTAAAAAGCCCTGGATTAATGTAAATTAAACATCTATCTATCTATCTATCGATCGAGATTGTGAGAGGACTATATGAATTACTTGCTAGGAGTTCAGAGTCTTTGACACTGTTTGACACTTTTCCCATACTTGATAGTGCACTTTTGGATCCTCTTGATAGTTATTGCTGATGCTTTATGGCACTTCCTGATGCTAAAGCAACACTTGTAAATACTGGCATTAGTGATAATTGTTTTTCAGTATTAGTTTTAAGCTCTTTCACTTGTGTGTACGTATGTCAGAGAGAGAGGTTCATTTTATTTATTTATTTATGTAGTTATTTATTGTGAATGAACCAAATTTAAAATAGGAATGTAGAAGATTAGCCATATCTCACCCTGCACAGATATCCAATCATCCATTAGGATGATATTTAAGCATGAAAAAAAACCCACAAAAACTTCTGTGATGGAAACAATAATGAAATGAAGTTAGGGATTAGGCTTTGGGCTTTGATTTAGCATTCTGTTTTGATGGAAGGGGACAGTAGAGCAAGTCAAGCCTCTGCATCTCCTCCTCTTCCTCCTGTTTATTGTGCTGAAAGACCATCAGCAAGAAAGGAATGTATTCTGACTCATGCTTATTTATGTTGCCAGCAAAAGCTGGCCTTCCTATAAACCTCACAAACTAGAATATCCCGTTGAATGAATGGATCCAGCAGTAATAGAATCATAAATACCTAGCTATAATCGCCTCTGTTGTTTATGGTAAAAGAGCAAGATGCCCCAAACTATTGCTTTGGTTCAAAATAATTAAAAATGTGATTGTTGTCAACAAGCTCTAAGGCAGGTATACTTTAAAAAATAATTTGATTATAATTATTAATAATAATTAATTGTTTAATAAGATTTCCATACTGCAACACATATACTAATATTAAACACATATATTTTGTATTATCATTATTTGTATTAGTTTGTATTCTGTTTTTTTTTTCTATGACAACTATCTTTTTTGCCTTTCAGGCAGCCCTGTAGAAGCAAAACACCAATAATAAGTAGTATTAGTTTCATATTCTGATTTCCACAAATTTTCACTGTTCACATCTTTGAACTAAATAGTTGTATGTTACTCTACAACCTGAACCCCAAAAAGTTGATTCTGTTCATCTGGACGTTTTCAGTGGGAGAAACGTTTCATCACCTAAGTGACTTCTTCAGTCACTTGGATGAGACTGAAGGTCCATTGGATGAGTGACAAAACATTTCTCCCACTGAAAACGTCCAGATGAACAGAATCAACTTTTGGGGATTTATTTACCTGGATGATTGAGCATGCGTCAAGACATCTATACAACCTGAAGTATTCATATAAGCATAATACCCTAGCACATTTAGTATCCTCTAAATACTGATCTAAAACTAGAGAAAACACATGTTTACTGTACTTAGCTAAAATAAATAAATATAACAGGGTTTGTTTGCATTCACTTGCTACCTAATTCAGCTTTTGCAAAAGTACATTGAAATGATAAATAGAAGCATCTATCATAGTTATTATTATTATTATTATTATTGTTGTTGTTGTTGTTGTTGTTGTTGTTGTTGTTTCATAGCTTATACAGTTGCCAGCTGTTTTTCCTGTTGTCACTAGAACTGAATTATTGGTGGGTAGGATTGCACAGCACCGAACATTCAAAAGGGTTTTTCTAGCAGGGCTGTTGTGACTCAGCTGCTAATGCAGTGCATGTTAGCTTACACGTCTTATGCAAGGACCGGAAGGGGCTTGTAAGCAGCAATCAGTTCTTCAGGTAGTAAAACAGAGGACAAGCCTTTATTGCTCACTGGTGCAATTTTATACATTCACTTCATTCAATTTCATTTATTCTGTAATTTCTTTCTCGAGAGATTGCTCTACCACAGTGCATTGGAGTAGTTTTAGTATCATTCCTCATGCAGCTGCGTTAACATTTATGTGATATGTTGACATGATCATTTTCATTTTTGTTTTCTTGTACAGCGGGGGCTACTTGGTTAAATCCTTCTGTTTAGTACCAAATCAGGAAAGAATGTTAGGTTGACAAACCACAGGTAAAAGGTATTTTATTCCTTCTAAAGTTAACAATGTTTTCCTTTAACCATGAAGGCGATCTCTCCCTGAACGAATCCTTAGACTGTGATACTGCAACAGTTGTGTACGTTGCATGTCACACTGTGCAAGATGAATCAAATGAAATCTTGGTCTCAATCTGTCCAAAATCTATTTGAGGGATGTCAGACTGTGCAACACATGCTTAGTGAATTATGGTGCTACATCATCCAATTCTATTATCCAGCTACACCAGTCTTATGCTTTTGTCTTCTCTCTCCCATAGTCTGTGGTTTACCCTGTCTCTCTATGCTCTCTTTTTTCTTTTCTCTTTCCCCTCAACCCCAACCAGCCACAGGAGATGGCTTTATCCGCCCAAGTCTGATTCTGCCATTTTCCTGTTAAAAGGGAGTTTGTCCTTCACACTGTTGCCTAGTGCTTGTTCATAGGGGACTGTGTAATCATTGGGATTTTCTTTTTAATATTGTAGGATGTTTACCTTACAGTATAAAGCGACTTGAGGTGTCTATTGTTGGGATTTGGTGTTATATAAATGCAACTAAGCTGACCTGAACTGAAAACACAGCTTTTCTTTTCTTTGTGAAAGTAACAACAATGATTCCTTTCTTTTCTCTCCACCTTTTGGTTTGTCTGCATGCACGTCACCATTCCTTCAGTATGAAATTTCCCAGATTTTGGTCCAAGAATTAATGTTAGAGATGTATTTATGGTGACAGCCTTCATCTCTTAAAATTAAATTCAGCTACATTTGTGATTTTTCCTACAGTTCCATAGCTGACATCCATTAACAATAGTGATCTGTGAGGGTTAGTCTTTTTAATTTTATTAAACAAGTGCAACATGTGCAGTGCCACAATCTGCCAACCAGTCCAGGTTGCATCGTTGTCGCCTTGTGTGACAGCAGGGATAAACTACAACTGTCTCATTACCCTAAACCGAATAGGTAGATAATTTGCCTGGATTGATAAGGACCAGGCTAGGACTCGGGATCAACTGGGATGCTGCTTTATTCTGGCTCCTGCTGTGATATTCAAGGTCTCAGCATGCTCTGGTAGATTCCCCACTTCCACATTAAGTTGCTGTATAGTTGTTTACTGCTAGTTCTTTATTTGTGGCATGCTACAGGTTTGTGCTAAGCATTTAATTCTCCTGAACCACCACACAGTACTTAATCATACCGTGTATTTGTCGACAGCGTGTTAATTTATTCACCATGTTTCTTTAGTAGATCCTGGCTTCAGCTGCTGTTTTGTTCGTTTTTGCTTGTTCTGTTTTGCTGTTTCATTTTGTTTAGCTGCCTTATCTTCACTTGTTTCATTTTTTTATATTCTTCCGAGACGTTGAGTATATTGGTTGTGTTGGTCAGCATTACTGAGAGGCAGAATTTTGTGTGTGCTATTACTGAGCATGGCCACCTATAAAATGAAGGAACTCAGTAGTGATTTGGTGCCCAGATAGTTTGGTTTGCAATTTTAAGTATATTACATGGTATTCTTTGCTGTGTGCTTGTGTAAAGGAGAATGGTTATTGATGTGCCTCAACAGATTTCTCCTTTACATTTAGAAGCCACAGCCGGCCCCTTTTAGCACTTTACTTTTAGTTTGAATAAACCTTTTTTTCCATTGTACCTTAACTGCACATTGCACACTTGCATTTTATTATCTTTTAACCATTTTCAGCACATTTATAACACAATTACCATTTTAGTTTATGCATATTTATTGGATAAGTGTTTTGCAGTATTAGAGGAAAACCGTATCTCCACCCTGATCTTTCACAACTCATCTATATCATAATGGATGTGTTGGTTTTTAGTCTGTTATAGTAAGTATTGGTGTAATGTTAACTTAGTGGCATTATAAATATAAATAAATTGTGGCGGCCTTGCTACAGAAGGGGTGACACTTACATGGCTCACCTTATATCCCCACATTTTACAATATAAACTATCCTAGAACCTGCGTCAAGAAAATTATTTATTCCATATTAACATAGCATTTACACTATTCAAATCTGGCAAACACCATGGTATGACTGGATCAAAAATGACAAAAGAAACTGTAAATTTATTAACTGCATAGTAAACAATGAAACTGTCTGATTTTAGATGGATGTGTCTGTCTTTTCTAAGACTTAAAAGCTGTACAGAAGTCAGTGCATCAGTTGCACAAGCTGTAACATACAGTGTTAATATGCATACAATACTATCTGATATTTAGCCTTTTCAAACTGCCTCAGTTACAATAAGATGTATTGCAACATTTGCCTCACTACCTGACACTGTGTGATTTATTAATGAAACATTTGACATTCACCTACCAAAAAAAAAGTCTAGAATGGAAAAGGCCATGAATCAAACAAGGGAAGAGTGAATCTGTCATTGCAGGGCCCTACAGAAGGCGTCTCATCTGGAAAATTAAGTAAAAACACTTGGGGCCAAATTTACAAAGCAGGGTAAATTAGTATGATGGGAGTGGAAAGTTCTGCGGGTGATCTGCTTAAAATGAACAAATATATGAACACAGATGCAGTCGGTTCATTTAAAAAATGACCAACACAAGATCAAATTAGTGGGTCAAAAACAAGCAGGCCTGATGAGGGAGCGAGTAACTACTAACAAAACACAGTTTAAGTGTAGATGTTGTGCAAGTGTTTCTCTCTGGAAACGGCATGGCAATTCAAATAAACAGGAGGCAGCTAAAAAAAGGAATCAATATGTTCTGATACAAGAACTCTTCCATTCGAAGTGGATAGAGACTATCTCAGGTCTTGAAGATTGGGGCAGCTATTCTCAGGATAAATTTAGCTCAGTGAATGCACATGATTTATCAAGAGAAGGGCTGCTATATTACAAAGAGGTCTGCTGTATAAACCTGATTTGTGTGCATTACAGCTGACCGGTTGCATGTGCAGAAAATAGAACTTCTTTTTTTCTCGTAGATCCTAAGTGTTCTCACATGTAGTCACTCACCTCTGTAGAAATGTGACTTAAAACCTGGAATGCTAGAACAGGGATGCTGAACTCATTTTATCACGTACAGTCCCTTTTGATCAACTCTAGTTAAACTACACATTTAATCCCTGAGATGTCTAAATAAAAGGAAAAAAAATGTGCAATTTAAAAAAATATTTGTCAGTTTTGCAGAAGAGATTCTGGTAACTACACTGCTCAAAAAAATAAAGGGAACACTTAAACAATGCAATGCAACTCCAAGTCAATCACACTTCTGTGAAATCAAACTGTCCACTTAGGAAGCAACACTGATTGACAATCAATTTCACATGCTGTTGTGCAAATGGAATAGACAACAGGTGGAAATTATAGGCAATTAGCAAGACATCCCCAATAAAGGAGTGGTTCTGCAGGTGGTGACCACAGACCACTTCTCAGTACCTATGCTTTCTGGCTGATGTTTTGGTCACTTTTGAATGCTGGCGGTGATTTCACTCTAGCAGTAACATGAGACGGAGTCTACAACCCACACAAGTGGCTCAGGTAGTGCAGCTCATCCAGGATGGCACATCAATGCAATTTGATGTTTCCTACAGCCAGCCTGTGGAAGGCAGTATTCTGGCTGGATTATGGGAGATCAAATACTTATTTCATACAACGATATGGAAGTTAATTTCTACTTTTCATGTAATGTGTTTTTATCTAGAGTTTTGGTTGATGTTCCATTAAAATGAAACAACCAAGAAAATCTGAGACTGTTCATTTCTTTGTAAGCGAGCAATTTTAGCAAATTCAGCAGGGGATCAAATAATTATTTCCCCCCCCAATGTATACAGACATTTGTCAATTAGAACAAAATGAAATGTAAAAAATATTCCCAACTGAAAGAAGGGCCAAGAAAGGAAATAAAAACACAAAAGCCCAACCTTTCCACTTTGGGAACCATCTCTCATCTTACTAAGAGAAACAACCCTGCACACTGAACTGTTTTTACGTTACGTCAGTGGTAACAGCGGCAGAGGGCCAAAGGTTGGGATAGACCAGATCAGTTCAGCATCCAGCAAATAAAAAATGTTGTAAATTAAATAACATTTTAAAAAGGCCATCTTGTCATACTAGTCTTGTACAATACAACCACATCAAACCCAAAAACTTGCCAGTCAGATATCATTATATTTAAAAACACAGATACATTTTTTTTTTCATTTTAATAAATTGATTAACATTTGGTGGTGCAGTTGTTACCATCACAACACAGACAGTTTTGGCTGGGAAGTAACACAGCTGTCTCAGTCATGTTTAATGGCTTGTTTTACATCCATGGACTGTGTGCGCCATGTATTAGGCAAGTATTTACCTGCCCCTTCGATGCTTCAGCTTAAGCTTAGCTCTGTTACATTACGATTACAATATTAAGGAACAAAAAAGCAGAGTTCTTCTCTAAATATGTCAGATGAAAACTCAATGAAGAGCTACAGGATACAGCCAAAGCACTGAACCATCAACTTACAGCAGTTATGCAGCTGGTGTGATAACATCTCCTTCTGGTATTCCACAATAGTCACAGCTTTGTATGTCACAGACAAAAATATGACATACGCTTACTTTTCTGATGACCTTTTTCTATTGATGGAACAATTTTCAGTAGATTGCAATCATTTATTCAATTCTAAATTGCAGTCAGTTTGTATGATTAACTTAAATGGTGCCCTTTCCATATTTTGTGCTCTGAAAGAGAACCTAGCCTAAGAATTCTGTCCATGTATTTATGTCCCAAAACTGACAATGTAAGTCCTGGCAGTAGGGACTTTTGTTTTTATATATATCAAAAGGTTTCAAACTAGCATAGACCATTAGTACATCTAGGTCTTAATCTTCACCAGGTATATATAGCAACCTTGAGGAAAAAGAACATAAAATGTGCCACAAGGAGGTGTTATACATATAAGTTCCTTTCTTATATGTATCATACCTGTACGTAATATTTCTGTTCCAGGAAGAAAAAAAAAAACAATCTCACCCACGAGCTCAGGGTTTTCCAAAAAATAACTTTTTATATTATTCTTTAACCCCAGATAATTTCAAAATATTACTGCATCTGCTGTCACTTTCATTTGAGCCTTGTATTTCAGCATGCTGTCTGAACCTGGCAAACTTTAAAGAACAAAAGGAGGGAGATTAGTGACTTTAGTGAGAAAGTCATGCAACTCAATTCCCTGCCAACGTGAGAGATCTTCCAGTCTACTTTTGATCATTATTAGAAGACTAAGCATCAAAGACATAGTGGCACTGTCGTGTTCGTGAGAGTTTTTTTTTTCCCCCTCCTTGGTTCTTGGTAGTCTATACTTATAAATCTTTTTACAGAAGGCATGAGGTAAAGTGGAAATGAGGACTACATTCATTTTAGATGATGTAGTCCCCTTGTCCTCCTGGACATTTGCCTGTTCACTAATGTTTATTTTAAAGGTAAAAGACACATCAGTCTTTAAGCTGGTTTTGTTTTTTGTAACTGTTTAGTTTCTGAAAAGATCACAAGTATGACTAAGTCACTTTGCAGGCACACTGAAAAGGCATCAGTCACATTTGGGGATCAGTAAAACAGCAGCAAATTAATTTGTCATGAACTGTGAAAGCCATATTTGATGATATGTACTTATTTAACTTTGTGCACTCACTTAAAATCTGGTTACCCCATTTCATATTTCTTTATTATTTCATTGTGATAAAAAAAAAAATCCCTTTTCAGCATATAGACTAATAAATATTTCTAACATCCAGGTATTATTGTGATCTTGGCCAGCTAATTCAGAATGAATGAAGTTAAGAGTATCTAAATCGCAGAAACAAGAAACCAAAGACCAAAAATAATATAATTACCTAAAACCTTTAGGTGAGCATCATTAAATCAAACATCCCTTCTCTGGTACTAGGGATATGAATTCATTTGTGCAATGCACAACTTTCAAAACTGTGAAGAAATTAGAGTCATTCAAGGGTATACTTTCAAATAAATATTTAATATTTTCATATATATGAATGATTCTGTGTTACGGTAAATTTTTGGTTTGCTTTGCTGAATATCCAGGAATTTATATCACTCATCCAGAGAAAACGATTGCCCAAAGGCCCCCAATTCTACAAGATTCAGTGCATTTTGTGTGCGGAAGAGGAGCTCATTTGTCAGTACATCACATAAGGTTTGGGGAAAACTGGGTCAGAATGAGGCAAAAGATTTGAAAGTGGAAAATGTGCACCTATGCTTATTAAAGCATGCCAAGCATTCTGGTTTGATTGAACTACGCGGGGTGTCTGACTTGTGGCACTGAACATTTATATTTTGAGATATTCAGATAGAGATATTTCACTAAGCATTACACTGATTGCTCTCAGTGAACAGCAATTGTCAAGTGAGAGATTGCGCCCGTCAAGTGAAGTTTTTGACCAAATATTTCCTCAGTCGCATTGCCTCGTCACTAATAAATCATTCCTTCATTGTTAGGCGAGGATGACAAAAAAAATAATTTCCATGCCGCCGGGGCTTTAGTGTAAACTGTGACCTGGACTGTAAAGCAATCTGACTGCATGCAGCACAATGGTGAGACCGCTTCAACATGTTTTCTTTTAACTCACAGAGATGTCATTTGTAAGGTAAATGCAGAGACGTCCTTTTTTCTGATTTTTTTTTTTTTTTTAATCATCAAATAATCCTTATACAGTAATCATTTGTGTTTCTCTCCTTTCTTTCCTATGAGGTGATGTCACCTTGACATGAAGGTAGAAACATCTTGCATTCTCCCTGCCGTTCTGTCTGCAGGCTGACCTGTAGGTCGCACGAAATTCTCAGTGGGGATGGACTCAGAGCAGAGAATCTACCTTTATCTAATTATATGACAGCTTCAAGGGAGGGAGAGCTGCAGCTCTGCGATCCCTTCATGGTGCCTAATATCCCATTCCTTTTCATATTGAATCTTTTTGTTCAAAGCAGCCCTTTAATGCTCACTGCACCCTCATCAGCCAGGCACTGGAAGAGAGGGAAGAGGCACAAGCACGGGGTTTCAACTAGGAAAAAGAGTGAATTGTTAGCTTCTCCAATCACACCAATTGAAGGATATGTCAGATAAATTGCATCACTTCATGTTTAGGCCCTTCCTAAAGTTTTTTTTTCTTTTTCCCCCTGCAAGAGTCCCTCTGTGGCTCAAAGCATCCAATAAAATGCAGGGTGTGTGTGTGTGTGTGTGTGTGTGTGTGTGTGTGTGTTTATTGTATGCGTGTCTGAGAAACAGATGCAGGGTTTTGAAGTCTTTGATCTTTATCTAAAAGCCCAGTTAGATTTACATCAGAACCACAGAATTTGCTTCATTACCAAAGTGCCACAGTGAGTAATAAATCATGTAGCATCATGTTGATGCTACAGAATGATTTCATGTATACTGAAATGCCTTTGGCTTTGTGCTCAATTGTTTGTGAATAAAGAATTCAGGTATTTCATACCGACTTTACTGTATCTTATAAAATTTATCAGGACTGGTTTGTAAGTTTCCCCGGCCTTCACTTCTAACTGACACTCATGTTTGCTGTGTTGTGTAAAATCATGAAGCTTCACTTATAGACTGAGTGGACCTGTTTAGAAGACATATATTTGATATTAGGAAAAACGTAAGAAAGGGTGAGTGGAATTAAATTGGATTTGTCTGAGGTGATCTTTGAACGGTGTATATATACACTCACCAGGCAAATTCATAAGGCTCTGGCTTTGGACGCTGTTTTGCCTTAAGAAATAGCTTAATAATTCTTCATGGCACAGATTTGACAAGTTGCTGGAAACATTCCTCAGAGATTTGGTCCATACTGATATGACCTGTGAATCTCCCACTCCACCACATCCCAAAGGTGCTCTTGGATTGAGAGCTAGTGGCTGCACAGGCCATTTGAGTACAATGAACTCATTGTCATGTTCAAGAAACCTGTTTGAGATGATTTGAGCTTTGTGGCATGGTGGGTTATCCTGCTGGAAGCAGCAGATAACTGCCACTCACTAAATGTTTTCTCTTTTTTATGATTATTCTCTGTAAACCCCAGACATGGTCATGGAGGAAAATCCCAGCAAGAAATACTCAACCTGCCCATCTGGCACAAACAACAATATCGCCTTTACAGTGACTTATATCACTTTTCTTCCACATTCTGATGTTCAGTTTGAGCTTCAGTGAGTCATCATAACCATATCTACATGCACCAAGTTGTTGCCATGCGATTTACTGGCAGTTGAACAGGTGTCTTATCTCCCTGTGCTCACCTGTATCTTTATCCTTTCACCTCATCACACAACTTGTCATAATGTTGTAATGTCTGTGTGTGTCAACCTGTTATGTTATCTATTACAGATCGGACAGATCAGTGGACTAGGCTATTACACGTCCTAATAGTTGGAACACTGTTAAAAATTAGCCTTTTGCTCCATGAATGAGTGCTTGGATGCTAAAATGAGTCTTTTAGGTTATACAGGTTATACAGTACATGAGAGAAAGGCATTTTTAACTGCTATTGAAAAGAGAGTGCCTAGAAGTTGGTGTCATAATTATTACAGAAAAAAGATTAACATTTTTAGGATTTGATTGTTTCTTGGTCTCAAAGAAAACAGGAAAAACAACTTTAATAAGTTATGAAAACTGCATTAAACAAGAGTACTCTGCCAGTACAGCAACAGTGTTTCCCCTGGCGTCAAAATCTCTAAATGTTCCCACTTCTAGTTCAAAAGAGGACTCATACTAGCCATTATTGAGGTCATACTAGCAACAAGTTCTAGTTCAGTAGAGAAGTGATGGTAATTAGTATTGAACACAACTCAGAACACATCAAAGCAGCAATTCTTCTGCTCTGCCAACTCTAATTTAAAAAAAAATCCCTAATCCACATTTTCACAGCAACAAAGATTGTATGGTTTTTTTTTGTTTAAAAAGATTATTTTACAGTGTTTACATATTTCTACTCAATCTGTCTTCAATCCCCCCCCCCCCCTTTTTTTTTTTTTTTTGTTTTTTTAATTATTTTTTTTTTCTTTTTTTCTTTTTT
>VVHJ01012746.1:5334-35168 GCA_015107715.1 Tylochromis polylepis
TGTTGTGTTTTCCTCCTGATAATGAGTGTCACTGAGGAATAACAGCCATTTCCTGCTTTAAATCACTGATGTCAGGGGGAAGTAGCAGCCACAGGCACAGAGGGCAACCGTGTGTGTGCGCGCACCTTCGTGCTGTGCATTTGTACGCTTGAGTACCTGTGCGCGAGGTCATGTGCATGCCTATAAGAGGTCTGTTACAAATATCTGCAGGGCAGTGAGATGGATGTGTGTGCTTAAGGAGCAAGCTATCCCTCTTCCCTCAGTTCACTGAGGTCAGTGTCAGCTGGCAGGAACATGGAGACTAATGCACTGCTTAGAGGAGACGTGAAAGGGTGCAATTAGCAAATAAACATACTGACTTTAAGGATCTTTAAGCATTTCCTTTCACAGAAAACATACCAAACTGAATATCACCAAAAACATAGAAAAAAAAATAATACTAGCCCATTTCTTGTTTGTTTATGTTTACTCTGAATTGTGTAGGAAGGGCTCAAAATCCACACAATTGTCAGTTAACACGGCCAGCCCCTCTATTCCCAAAGGACCCTACACCACCCCACCCCTCACACCCCCAGCGGGGCCCCATTAATATAAAACACACCAAAGGTAATGTATATCTATGCTTACCTTGTTGATGTCCCCTTCCTGACATCACACATCATGCACTTAAAAGCCTCTGCCGTGTTCTTGTACGTGCACACGCTGCAGTCCCAGAACCCCTCGTCGGAGGAGGGCTTCGGTTGACGCTTCGGCCTTTTAAGACAATAAATTTAGGGGGGAAAAAAAGGAGGAAAAAGAGGAGAATAACAAAAAACGAAAAGAGAATGTGGGAGAGGAAAGGGTCGAGAGGAGACAAGAGTGAGTTCGGGCACCACTCATCCACGAAGGCTATCGATAGCAAACATCAGGGTAAGCCTGTAGGATTTAGGAAATCATCTGCAAAGCGAGCTATGATCCGACACTGTAATTGGCGATGAGGTTTTAACACCCGCGCGCGCGCGCGCGCACACACACACACACACACACACACACACACACACACACACACACCGCACGCGCACATACACACAAGCTGCGAGTGAGGGAGTGAGAGAAAGAGAGGGAGAGAGAAGGGGAGGGGGGCCGTAAAGAAAACCCATTTTTTCCCCCGTGCGCTCGCCGATGTCCGCTACCCTCCCCTAGCCCTGAATATCCAGCACGCACTAATTCGCTCGTTACCTTGTCGGACTCCTCTTGTCGCCCATGCCAGACCGGGGTTTATCTGGAGGTGCTGAGACGACCAGGAGCCTTGTTATTTCAATTTTTTTTAGCCGAGAAGCGTTGCGCTTGTGCCGCTCGGCTTCCAGCTGTCGTGGAAACTCCGCTTGGGAAATGCTCACGTGACGGGCTGTGACCAATCACAGGCTGGGTTACTTCCCGTGGCTTGACATTCCTCTTGATGAATCAATGCCGTCTTCACGTTCCCTGCGTAAGCTCCCCCTTCTGTCGATTTAGAGTGCTAAATGATGATTCCATTTTGCTTTTTTAAGACAGCAATGACTAAAAACCATACAGGTCTCCACCTAAATCCATTATACAATATTTCACGTGCAGTTTTTCCCTCTAATAAAATGTTCTAACAAATTCACATTTCAGTAATTAAACCACGCCTCCAATCTAGGAAAAATGTTTCAAAAAGCACCCTATGTGCTCTTAATGACGCCATAATTTCCCCATGTAGCCGTTTGTAATGTTTGCCCGCTCTAAATTACGACACTTTCCGACAGCACGCAAATGCAACAAATCCCACTAATGTTCTGCGTCTGTAGCAATGCTGGATACCGCTCAAATAAGATCACTGTGCCGCGAATCCTTTCATATCCCTGCGTCTTCGCGCAGACGGCACAAATGCCACACCAGTTTGCCGCAGACGCATCAAACATGGGGGAAATCCCTCTCTGTATTTGCGTGCTGACGCAAGCATGCATCAAAAAGATATTTCCACCAAGCGCCGCACCAGTGAGCGGTTCCAACATCTTTTTATATTCAAGGTATGTTACTGCAGCGGAAACCCACTCGGAGCATTTTATTTCCTACATCTACATATGCAACGTTGGGTCACTGCAAGTGGTTTCCCCTTCTAAGCTTTTAAAATATATATATATATATATATATCTGTGTGTGTGTGTGTGACTATTGTGCAGAAATAACATATTCGTCATCACCTTTGACATTTAATAGAAAACTGACAGCATATAAGAAGATCAGATTTTATTTACAACCAGCCAAAGCAGTACCCAAACTGTTTGGCTTTTTCTTTTAAATTCTGATTTTGTACTTAAAACATAGAACTGACACACACACAAAAAAATCATACTCTATCAACATATGATAAAGTTTGAAACATATTTTACAAAAAAAAAAAAACCAGCTCAAAAAAATGTCCATATTTATCCAAATAAAATGTTCAAGTCTATGCATCCATTAGTCACTGAGCTCCTCCTCATCACTGAAGTATGCGCTCTTTTTGATCCGTGGCTTCTTGGAGTCTGACGACGTTGAAGCGTGAGCATTATCCTCCGCCTGCCTCTTCTGTTTTTTCTGTTCTTCCTCGATACAGGCTTGCTGGAGGGCAACAAAAAGACAACAAATATGTCAGTGCTGACAGTTTTTCATTTATTTTGAGTCAGACTTTCCATAATACAACTTTGCAACTCATAATGCAATCCTCTGAATCAAAACGTCCAGATATTTTCCTCTAATATCTCTGCACCCTTACCTGAAAAGCTATGGCTTGGCTTAGGCTATCTAAAGCTGGGTCTTCTCCCTCTTCCTCACTTTCTTCTTCCTCTTCTTCGCTAAAAGTAAAAAGAAAAAAAAAAAGATGTAGATGTACTGTGATATATTCTGTTGCACATATATACTTTATTGTATTATATATGCCACAAATTACATACGTTTGCTCAGGCTGTTGAGCCTTTTTCTTCTTTTTCTTTTCTTTCTTCTTCGGAGGTTCCCTCTCTCCCAGCATGTTTTTGGGACACGCGTAGCTCAAATGTCCGGAATCCTGACATGTGTCATTGTGAAAACACAGGAAAACTATCACACTTGCATTTCTAACTGTAATAAAATTTGCCACACAGGACCAAAAAAAAGTTTAAAAAAGGTAGATATTTACTGACCCCACATTCGTAGCATCTACTTTTGTCTGTGTAGTTCCGTCTCCTTATAAATTCCGCCGCCCGCCCATTATCTATGGTAATGCTGGCTTTAACTGTTCTGCCAAATAACTGTGAGGCAAAAATACTTCACTCACATCCATTACAGAAACATCGCTGGCAGAAAGCCTCTGGGTTACACTTAGTGAAAAAACAGTATATAACCTTGCACAGACTCACCTGTTTGTTGTTCACTGCTCTTGCACAGTTATGAGCCGACTCTCTATCCAGGAAGAGAACAAACGCCACTCCTTTACTCTGCCGAGTGTTTTTATCTTTAACCACCGTGACCCTGAGAGAAACCATCATAGTTATGCTACCTGTGAGAAAACGACTGAGGCAGTAACTGTTACATTGCTTCAAAGCTACCAAACTATTGCTTTCTGTTGCATCATTCATTGCTTTAAATGTATAAAATTAAATTAAAAAATACTTACTTTACAACTTTGCCATATTTGCTGAATAGCTGAAATGACACACAGTGATTTGTTTCAGTGAGAGTTTCTTGGATTCAGAGACCGCTGGGGAATTTCACTCTTTTCATGCATAATAAACATACAGCAAGGTCCAAATATACTTAGAAACTGACACAGTTGTTACTTTAGCTATTTATAAAACATATTCACTTTACAGTTATATAATGACAATAGGCTTAAGGTGCAGACAGACAGCTGTAATATCAGGGTGTTCACATAGAAAAAGTGGTGAGCTAGGTAACATAAAAACACCTGGATGACAACGTCGGTGGATAATCATATGACCGTTTCCATGATAAAGAAACACCTGTTTAACACATCTACATATCAGACATAACATTATGACCACCTCCCTAATATTGCCTGGTCTCACTTTTTTTGCCAAAACAGCCATGACCTATCAAGGCATGGACTCCACTAGATCCCTGAAGGCGTGCTGTGGTATCTAGCACCAAGATGTTAGCAACAGAGCCTTTAAGTCCTGTAAGTTGTGAGGTGGAGCCTCCATAGATCAGATTTGTTTGTCCAGCATATCCCACTTGTTTAGCTCCTCAAGGCACTCCTCAACCATTTTTGCTTTGTGGCAGAGCGCATCATCCTGCTGAAAGAGGCCACAGCCATCAGGGAATACGGTTTCCATGAAAGTGTGCACATGATCTGCAACAATGCTTAGGTATGTGTCAAAGTAACATCCACACAGATAGCAGGACCCAAGAGTTCCCAGCAGAAGTCTCCGTCAGCTTGGCTTCTTCTTATAGTGCAACCCAGTGCCAGGTGTTTCCCTGGTAACACACGCAGCAGACCAGGCCACCTTATTCCTTTGCTCCAGTTCTGATGCTCAAGTCGCCATTGTTGTCGTTTCCGGTTGTAAATGGGTCAGCATAGGTGCCCTGACTGGTCTGGGGCTGTGCAGCCACATATGCAACAAAGTGTGATGCTCTGTGGATTCTGACACCTTTCTATGAGAACCAGCATGAACTGTTTCAGCGGTTTGAGCTACAGCAGCTCATCTGTTAGATCATACCACACAGGTCAGGCTTCACTCCTCACATGGATCACTGAGCCTTGGCCACCCATGACCCCATCACTGGTTCACCAATGTTCCTTTCTTGAACTACTTTTGATAGATACTGACCACTGGAGACTGGGAACACCCCAAAAGAGCTGCAGTTTTGGAGATGCTCTGACACAGTCATCCAACCATCATAGTTGTCAAACTCACTCAAATCCTTATGCTTGCCCATTTTTGCAGCTTCTAACACATGAACTTTGAGGACTACATGTCCACTTGCTCCCTAATATATCCCACCTATTAACAGGTGCCACGATGCATAGATAATAAGAGTTATTCACTTCAACTGTCAGAGGTGATAATGTTATGTCTGGTCGGTGTAACTGAGGCATATAACCTTTATCCAAGTCTAGCATAATAAGAACAATCTCACAGGATGATTCACTACAGATTGCAAAGGAGATGTTGCCAAACTAAAGCTCACGATTCACAGCATGCTGTAAAAGATGGTGGAGGCAGTGTGCATGGCCAGTAGCAATGGGTGACCGAAGACAAAAGTAGCTGGATGAATTCTGAAGAGTACAGAGATATACTTTGTGCTCAGATTCAAACCCATGCTGAGGATGGCACTTTGCACTAAATCTGAAATGTGACCCAAAAAATAATGTGCAAGCAATCCAGAAGTTTTTGAAGGCCAAATGATCTGCCTCAGCCAATCAATTAATCTCAGCTGAGCATGTACTTTGCTAGCGACAAACCCAAATAGAAAGACCCCCGAACATATGACCGAAGAGAGAGGTGGGGCGTGCCATGAAGGAAGTTAAGCAAAGAAAGCTTGGCTTTCAGTTTAAACTGCTTGAAAAAACCTAAAACCCCAGTCAGAGATCACAGGTGTCACAGCTGTGGTTATTAACTCCCTGTCTAATGCCAACAGCTTCATTTATAGACATTATCTGAGGAACAAGTGAGAAATGTCTATAAAGAAATTTGGAGAATAAAATGAGAAAAAGACATCAGCTGTGTGCAAATAAGTCGAGAGCAAATGCTACAGAAAATCACTAATCTTAATCTCATACATTAATATATTTATTCTACCATCATGTGCACTTTCAGTGCTGCTGTTTATTTCTAATGTGACAGCTGCACATCAGAGCTCTGAAACTTTAAACCTGATCAACTGACACTGTCCTACAACCTAATGATGGAGATGTGGAAATCATTCTTCTTTGTGGCCAGATCAAAGTGAAATATTCATGGTAATTAAAAATATCAGGTCAGTAATGTATAAAACAAATTCCTTAAACATCCTTAAGCCGCTATATCATACTGGTAGGAAACTAAAAAATTGAAAGCATTAATAAAAATATAGCACATACAGCCCATTTTAAACTCGGAAAATAACATGCTCTGGACCAAGTCATGCGTTTAATTTCACATGGTGATCTAAGCAGGTAAAAAGAACTTTATGACACTGAAAACTCTGCCTTTATACTCAAAACACTTTGGTAGCCCATTAATCTTGCATCCTGCTCTGCATATTCTTTTTCACAATTTTGATGAATCTTCTCTGGTTGACCTCAGGTATTTAAATCGTTCACATTTACTACCTCTATACCTTGCAGCTTCACTGCTAGGCCTGTCTCCCTTCACACACACGTATTCTGTCTTGCTTCTACTGACAGACTTTCATTCCTCTTCTATCCAGGTTCTCTTCCATCTGCTCCCTACTCTCACTAGAGATCACAATGTCCTCTGCAAACATCATAACCCACAGAGACTCCTGCCTGACCTCATCTGTCTGGTGAACCCTAATGTAATCCCACCCCTGCTTTGACCCTTCTATCAATCCTACCACATACCTCACCGCTGTCGCTCTGTCCTCATACATGTCCTGCAACAAGGCTCTCATCCTTCTCTGCCCCTCCTGACTTCCTCATGCAGTACAACAGTTCATATCATATGCTTTCTCCAAACACACTGCAACTCCTTCTGACCTTCTCTGTACTTCTAAATCAATACTCTCAAAGAAAGCGCTGCGTTTGTAGGGGTTTTTTTTTTCTTGGCATGAAGCCATACTGCTGCTCACTGATGGTCACCTCTCTTCTTAACTTTCTGTTCAACAACTGTTGAAGATCCAGAGCCCCAGAAACAGGAGCATAAAATAGCTGCAGTTCCTAAACGCTTTTGTCCAATCCCTTGAATGAAAGCTGAAAATCTTTACAACATTTGTTCTTATTTCTTAATTTCAAGTTTGTGGTGGTGGCACAGGACAAACACTTAAGAGTCACAGGGACAAACTTACCTTGTGTAGGTCATTGTTGGTGAGAGAGAATGGCAGGTTCGACACATAGACGGTACTTTTGCTTGGTGCCAAACCCCCGCTCATACTGGACGCAAATAAAACACCCTGATGGTCATACAGCACACAACCAGCAGTTCAGCTTAATACATCCACTATTAACACAGCATTATTCAGTTTAACGTAAATTCGAGCAACTGCCTACTTTCACAGTAGTTCTTACCAACACCACCCCGTCCGTTAGAATAATGTCAAAAGCTGTTTAAAAAATGTGGCGTGTAATTGTATTTACACGGAGCAGTTGTTCAGCAAACAGGGAAAAAACGCCGTGTATTGTGCGTCGCACTTTGATGACGTGCCCAACGTAAATAACGACCGTAGCTACCGGGAGAAGCTAAGCTAACTGGGCGACAGAGGAAAGTAAGCTCGCCTTGTTATTTTTCAGTTAAATTATTTACCTCTTTAGTTTATGTAGAGGAAGCCGCAATCTGCTGTACATATTAAAGGATTTTGTTGGTGGCCCTAACGATATACAAGCTTACTACACAAATGTGCGAGTGTTTGGTGCGTGCATGGAAGCTAGCTAGTTAGCCGTGATAGCAGCCTGGTTTACATCGCACTCAGTTGTAAATTTACTACAGAAACAGTAGTGATGGATTTTTTTAATGATAGTGTTTAGTTGCCATCAAGCTGGTGGCTATGTCGAATAAATTACTGCGGGTCACCTTATCCCTAGCATCCTCCTCTGTGACACCAACCCTCCACGTCCTCCTCCACTATATTCATGAATCTTCTCTTTGGTCTTCCTCTTTTACTCCCACCTGGCAGCTCCATTTTCAACATCCTTTGTCCAATATATCCACTATCCCTCCTCTGTACATGTCCAAACATCTCTGCCTTGCTTCTCTAACTTTGAGAGCTAACCCTCTGATGTACTCATTTTTAATCCTGTCCATCCTGGTTACTCCCAATGAAGATCTTAACATCTTCAACTCTGCCACTTTCAGCTCAGTCTCCTGTCTTTTGGTCAATGCCATCATCTCCAAACCACACATGACATCAGTTCTCACTACCATCTCTTTTCACTCTTGCTGCTCTTCTTCTATCACAAATCACCCCTGACATTCATCCCCACCCTGCATGCACTCCACCCTGCATGCACTCTCTTCTTCACCTCCACGTTAGATCATGTAACCTGCACAAAGTAATCTCAGCCTGCTCACATACATTTCAGACCACGTGCCCTGTCTTGTCTTTGATATTTTCTGAACTGTTGATGTCTCCCCCTGAACTTAACACTTTATATGAACTCTCTTTACAGATTACGTTCCGAGAAGCCCAAAAAGCAAAAAAAAAGTCAAACAAACAAACAAAAAAAGTAAGTTATTAACAAACACTAAACACTAACACACTAGAGTACACTGATGTGATCCTAGTTTAGGGAGATCATATGTAGAAACTGTACCAATATTCAAAGCATTTTATGTATTAGACAAGTTCTTTTTGCAAAAGCTGCTTTTGTGTTGAAGCCTGCACATGAGTGAGGCTAAAAAAGATGCTTCACTTCAGACAGTTTCAGACGAAACATTAGGGAAGCACAAGATTCAAGGCATCTAAATAGAACAATGTCATCTGTAAGACCAGTGTTGGCCCTCGATTTCATGTCAGATGGCTCCTGTGAAAAAGTTCTATTTAATACTTTGTTAATATTGCAGCTCGAAGTAGCTCATCTGACCACATTTGAACAGAGACACTGCTAGTGATAACAGCATGTTTCACTCTTTGCACTTTTCAGTGACTTACAGGCGAGAAAGGAGTATACGGGAGGTGTATGATGAGCGCTTTTTAACAGACAGGCCGGTGAGATCTTCTTTATCACTGCATCCCATTTAATAATTCCCACATACAAATTATGCCTAATTAGTTTTCTTTCTTTATCCCTTGACAAATACTGATTTTTATTTTTAATAAATTATTTTTTTTGTGGCTTGAGGGCGAATAATTGTTATAATAATTTTTAAAGATTTATTTTCAAGTTGCCATAACCTATGGATCAGACTTTTTTTTTAGGAAAACTGAGCAGTAACTTAAATTTTATATATATATATATTTTTTTAAAAAGCTATGTGTGTGTGTATAGGGTCCGTACCCACGGGCGGCTGGAGGGGTTGAGCGAAGAGGCCCCTTTGGGAGGCCAGAAGACGACTACAGCCGTGGTGGCTACGATTATGAAGGAGGTCCCCGCTTTTACCCAAATGGAGGCGGACCCCGGGGTTACCATGATGATCAGAGGGGTTACCATGGAGATGGCCCTCATTTCCCTGCTGAACGCAGAGCCATTCCACCTTCAAGGAGGGTAAGAGCGCAATTTTTTATGAGGAATTTTGTGCTTTTGTAGTATATTGTAATCAAATTGGTGAACGAAGTCTCTACGATGAAAGTCTCTACAGTTTAGACATTTCCCATGATATTGGTAGTTTAAGGAGCCAATCCAAGGACAAAATAGTTAACAGTATAATTTAAGATATTTTGAAACACATATGTAATACATTATAGGCATCTATTGAACTATATCAGTTTCTTCTTAGACATTTAAACTCCCTTTATAGGAATTGTGTTGCTCTTTAATTTTTCTGCTTTTTTCCCCTAAATTACTCTTTAGTGTTTGTGTTTACATTTGAGTTCTGAAATTTTAAATTTATTTTTCCGTTTACATTTTATCATTTCAACTAGTTTGACATTTGTCACTTATCAGTGGGTTATGTATGCAAAATTAAATACAATGCTCTTTGTCTTTTGACACTATTTTTAACCATATACTGAGTGTTTTTTCTGTCTTAAGAGATAACAAATAATGTAGAAGTGCCAAATAAGAATGATTTTTTTTCCTCCATATTTTCTTTGTTGTGTAGGAGGACTATCCTTACAGAGTACCCAGGGATGACCCACACACAGGGCGGCCTTTGGAGTTTGGGTAAACTGTTTGTCTTAAGTCTAATATTAAAACAAATCTTATCAGCCACATTCTATATGCATACAGTATTCCATCCATCCATCTTCTTCTGCTTAATCTTATCAAGGGACGAAGTGGGGCTGGAGCCTATCTCAGCTACCACGAGGCGAGAGGCAGGGTACACCCTGGACAGGTCGCCAATCTGACACAGAGAGACAGACAACCATTCGTACTCACATTCACACCTATGGGCAATTTAGAATCACCAATTAACTTAACCCCACTAATGTGTCTTTGGACTGTGGAAGGAAGCCAGAGTACCCAGCTTCCTCCCACACACAAACACGGGGAGAACATGCAAACTCCACACAGAAAGGCCCCGGCCAGAAGGTGGAGTCGGACTGTTGCTTATTAAAATGTTTTCATTTTGGACAGCAGGGGACAGTCTTGTTCTGTTCACTTGATGTTATGAAGGAGTCATTTGTGTTTAGCTTCTCTGGTTGGACTTAGGGGGGGGATGTGTTTGTAATGTTTGTGTACATACCAGCAATCACGAGTCGAGGTCTGTTTCTGACCCATATTGGCCTGTCTTACTTCATTTCCTTTTCTTGTGGTCTTTGCTGAGCTCTCCAGACTCTTGGTTTACACAACTGTTGGGCTAGCAATGTTGGCTAAACAGTGTCTATATTTAGGCTAAACACTGGGTTTGCAGACATTTAGGTGACAAGTTTACAATATTCTCTCAAAGTACTGGTTCAATTCAGTGTGATTTTTGTCTGTTAATAGACAAAGGCACCACAAACTAGCTGTAAATAACGTTAACAAATGTGAGTCACAATTTATTTTACCTGTGTGTAATGCTGATGTGTGGTAATAGCACATTAAATAGTACTAGGTAGCTTATTTTGAACAAAAGTGTGCTAAAGTGTAGTAAAACCCTAAATGTTGCATATTATGCATATTTCATAATTAAAAACGCAGATAGGGTTTGCCAGTTATATCTGTGCTCTTTGCTAGTGCCAAAATAAAAAATATATATGCAGTATAAGTTCATATTACTTAACTGATGAGTCACTTTCCACTCTGTAGTTTTATGACTTTAACAACAAAGAGCAGAGGTAACTTCCATGTCTATGTTACACTTTGTTCACTTTGTGAAAAGTTTAAGGATTATCTTTAATTAGTTTAATCCTCCCTGACACTGAGATGTGGTAAGAGACCTGTAGGTATTATGTCGTCACACATGAGTGCATTTTGAAAATGCGCTGTTTGTACAAAAATTTATGAACAGTACTTGGGCATAAAGTGTACTCACTGGATAGACCAATCTAGGCAGGCAGAGAGAGAAGAGGGGAAGGTTGAGGGCGATTTTGTTTTCATAGCTGTGTCGGATGCACGGTTGTTTAAGTCGTCTAAAATTCTTGACAAAAGGAGGGCAAAAAGTACAAAACATGTTTTGGTTTTTTTTGTTCCATTTTAGGATTTTGTTATTGCAAAGCAAATATCCTGTATTGCACAGGATGAGCACGCAAAGCGCTTTATACAACATGCCTCATTCATCCATTCACACCCATTCATGCACGCACTTTTTTCTGTGCTAAACTGTTTTCTATCTAACATTCACACACATTCATAATCGGATCAGTGCATCAGAGAGCAACTTGGGGTTAGTATCTTGCCCAAGGATATTTAGCATGCAGACTGGAGCAGACAGAGAGCTAACCACCAACCATCCGACCTGCTCTACCTCCTGGACTAAAGCCACCCTTAATACCCCTTATAGTGTGGTCTTAGACCATTTGGATGTTAATTCTGTTTCCTGTCATGTTTTAGAGACACAAAATGTCTCCTTGATATTTCATTCCACAACTGATACTAAGAAAAAGGCTGCTCTTTATCTTTAGCCAGAAGGCTTGTGTCCAGTCAACCTGTTTGAAGTAAGGTTTGGATTACCGGCTGTTGAAAGAGCTCTATCTCATGTGGTCACTTAGCAGATGTGAATTGCTTTTTGAAGATTTGAGAAATTCACTCTGTGGCTATGTTGTAATTGTGTCGTACACTCTTCTGAACCGTACCCTGACATGCATCTCCCTAGAAATGTACACATCGTGGTTGATCTGTTCAGTACCATTGATTCCTCTTATACATTTCCAGCTACGGTTTTGCTGCATTTTTTTTTTTAATTTATCAGAGGGAGAATAACAATCATCACCTCATTATAGGTAATAAAAATCATTGCGCAATATAAGGGTTCACAAATGTCAGCAGATTTCTGGAGAGAGATCGCAGAATGGACATGAGGGAATATTCAAAGAAGTGGAAAATCTTGAGGGACAAACATGTTTGCCTCCCTAAAAAAAAAACTGACCACAACAAAGAGTGAGGAACCAAGAGGGGAAAAAAGGCCTACCATTTTATTTGTTTCTGTCACAGAGACAGCATATGGTAACTATCACATAATGTTCAGCACACAAGCATATATGCCGGCAACACTGTTGGCCACTTACATAGGTTCTGTCATAGGCTCTACAAAATTTCCCCACAGAAATCTAAATCAGCACAATGTACTACACTGTGCTTATCTGCAAACACTAACTTGTGTGTATGTGTGTGTTTTATTTTTTGTTAATCCCCTCAGCGCCCGTGCACCACCTCCTCATAGCGTTAGAGGCCAAGGCATCTATCCAGCACCCAGAGCGCTCCCAGAGAGTGGGGAAGACACACTAGTACAGGCCATACTAAACCTGGACAGAGGGTAAGAGTGAATTCTGATTTCCTATTAATGACTGTGTATGGCAGACCGTGTAGAGAAGATCAGATAAGTCGAGCCAGTAAAGAAATGTCATAATTTATTTATATATAGCACCTACACCTTAAAGCACCTGTCATAAAAACAAAAAACCACAACTGTATTTTGGATATCTGTCAACTTGTTTAAAACTGAAAATTCCTAAAACATTTGGGGCATTAAACTGAATTCACTCTTTTTTTATACCCAACTGTTAGCCGGCACACTGGACTTCTCTAAAAAAAAAAAACAAGCATAACGTTCAAACACTTAAACTTTAATGTTCAGGAAAGCAAGTAACTAACATCTTAATAAAAAAAAAAAGTTAAAAAAAAAATAATGTGCTTTACTATTATTTTTTTCAGCTTTTTTGTAAAGCAGTAAATTAGAAAATTAATAGATAACAACAATGATTATATTTTAGCATTAAAATATAATTTGGATTAAAGAGCTTGCACATAGCGGTGGATTAACTATTATAGAACATAAAAAATGATTTTGGGAATTACCACGTTTTAGGGCAGCTGTGGCATAAACGTTACATTAAGGGATTGTCTAATAAATTTGTTAAGCACTGTACATGATACACACACAGCCCTTGTTTTTCTTGCTTTGTGACCTCAGCCACTTTCCTGTTGACTCTATTGTCTTAATTAATGCTCATGCTGTAAATGATGGTCCTCATTAGTATCCAAAAAAGGAAGTTAAAGCAAGGTGCACTGCCCCTCAGTTTTTGGGTCAAATCCACCCCTGCCTCATCACATCTGGTTTCAGAACAGCAAGATGCTCATAGTGAAAACTGACTTTGAAGACCCAAACTGGGACCTTACTAACCTAAATGGGTGGTTACATCCTGTCTGAGGTGCCACCGTCGTCTGACTGTGAAGCTGTTACCTTTGCAGACTGGCAAAGCTACAGTCAGAGAAGGAGTGTTGGATTAGCAACAACAGCTACTGTGATCTTTGAATGAATATGTTTGGGATGCACGTTATAAAATATTAAAGGGAACAATAGTGTTCAAGTCAATAAGGCAGCTTGTGCAGTCTTTTGGGAAAATTATGGTTTAAAAAAGCCTCTCCGCAAATACCTCTGCAGATGGATATGGGTAGCATAAATAAAACATAAAACAGGAGTTTGTTGCACACAGTAGAATGACCTTACAGTGCTAGGTGGCCGTATTGTTCTGCGTTGGCACATAAATGAGTGAGAGAGGTGGACTCGTCATTGCGCTTTCTAAAAGGGGCCAGTGTGAATTGCTGCTCCCAGTTCGCAACCAGGAATAACTTTCCTCAGATAATTTAGAGAAAAAGAAAAAAAAAGCTTTCAATGTTTAGACCAGATCATTCAAATTTTGGCAGCACTCACATTTCCCCTGTTTTCCCCAGGGAGGACAGAGACCACTACAGGAGAAAGGCAGCCCCGTTTCCTCCCCTCAGAGACCGTTCTCCCGTGCGCCGAGAGGTGGCCCGCTCCCCGCACAGCCGCTCTGGCTCCAGCGTCAGCAGCAGAGGATACTCACCAGAAAGAGCCAAGAGCCTCCCTTTCCCCTCACAGCAAGGCAAGAGTATGTAGAAATCTTAGTTTCCCCTCCCCTGATGCAGTATGCAGTGCTTTTGCTGGCATCACAACATTGACGAGAGTTTAAAACGGAGTAGAAACGTGTCAGAACCCCAAAGCAAATCACCATAACATGTGGAGTAAACTTATAAAGTCCATAACACAGATTAATACAATAGAAATTCAATAAAGAGGCACAGCATTAATAAATACTGCATAGAGTAAAATGGATAAAGTAATTAGTTCTGGTCTTAACAATCCAGCTGATGGAACAAAAGATGTAACAGCACTGCTATAATGAAGTGGAAAATGTAGTCACTGCTTCCACTTGCAAATTTTACTCATAACCCATTTGTTGCCTTAACTCAGGTGGAGGACACACAGCCTCTGAGTAAACATCGTTGATTTGGAAAGCAAAATTTTATATTAATTATCCAGAGCACAAAAGTAAATAAGGTAATCTGTGAGTGCCTGTGGGCCCTGATTCAAGTTCATGCTTTAAGTTCAGCTCCTAAAATGTGCATTCATTGTTATGAAATGGATTTTTTCTTTTTTTCTATCCTCCATTTCTTATTTCACTGCTATTCACTGTCTGTCCATGGCTGTTAACCTGGCTGACCGACTTTTTAGGTGTGGATGGTCCAGAGAGTCACACGGGTGTTTCTGAGCACCTCTGGGGGGCACTCTTTCTTCAACAGAGTGGACATGACACTTTGGGTCTGTACATTGAGCCATGTGAACAAGCTTAGACTTGGGTGACAGTAAGCTGGGTTGTTGTTCCTTACGTGCATCCTTGTCATGTTGTGTTCTACCTTGAGAAGGATGCAGGAACAGAAGACTTCAGGCTTTTTAAATTTCAGCGACTTGAGTCAACTCACTTATCAAAAAAAAAAAAAAAAAAAAAAAAAGAATTTTACAAAGGAAACTTTAAGACACAGACTTTTTTTTTTCACCCAGGTCTGTTGTAAGTTACATCATGAAAGTAGTTTGTGTTTAGAGTCTAGCACAGACTTTGCTGTATTGATATCAATGCCATTTCCACTACCTGTTGTGGAGATACATTAGCACTTTTCATGGTTCCTATACTTATATAAAGTAATGTTAAAAATGATTTAAAATGTCCGAGGTGTTCCAATTGAACACTTTTTCATTGCAGATCATATTTAGTGTTATATTACACTTTAATGACTACAAATACATCTTGTCTGGAAATAAGTTTTGATAAGATGACTGTGTGTGGGAACAGTGAATTTTACAGCTTATCTAGAAAGTGGCTTAATAATGTAAGAGCATCATGGATTGCTCTTTGTTTTTTTAGTCCCACCCCCTCACTTGGAATGTTATGGAAATCCAAGTTCACATAACAGATTTCCTGTAAGACCACCAAAAATTATTAAATAACGGTACTGTAAAATGTACAAGTGCTAAAGTATCTCCTTGTTCAGTGCATGTTCTTTATTCATTCTTTTCTCTAATCCCTCAAAGTCCCCTGTTTCCACCAGTGTTTGTTTTTTCTTTTGGGGGGGAGGTTGGTTTTGTTTCTTTTGAGGTCCACTGCCATCTTCAATGCCGGTCATTTTTCTTTTAAATTTCCATTTGATTGGTGCTTTTTCACTCATGAAGTGAGTGCTTAGCAGTTTTCATGCCTAACATGGCAAAATGTTGCCATTTGCTTTTTTTGTTTGTTTGTTTTTTAAAAAGTCTGAATGCATGATTTGAATAGGTTTTAAGAGTAAATGTTTTTAGGGAAGCATTAGAGTAGTAGTATGCTCGGTAGGTTGCTTTTAGATAAGAAAACCCCAGCTATTGTGATGTACTTGGCCGGTGACCTTACGGTTTGGTCTTCCAACAGGGTATGAAGAGACTTATTCTCAGAGCAGGATGATTGGTAAGTACAGTTCAGTATAGCTGTCTAAGACTGGATAGAAGAGGTAAACTTAAGCCTAAATCGTGTTTGATGAGTTAATAGACAGATTAGCCACTACTCCTGCATTATATTTCAAAATGTACAGCCATGCATTGCTTTGTTTGTTCAGTGGAAATTAATTAAAAAGTAAGATGAGGTGACATGCAGAGGATTTGTTTCAGAATTATTGAAAGGTTACAGTTGTTAAACCTAATCTATTTCCAGTCTGCGTAACCTG
Organism: Tylochromis polylepis; assembly: GCA_015107715.1. Lineage (NCBI taxonomy): Eukaryota > Metazoa > Chordata > Actinopteri > Cichliformes > Cichlidae > Tylochromis > Tylochromis polylepis. Next base: position 21,761 of record VVHJ01012746.1, read on the forward strand.
AGAGAGACAGAGAGCGTTTCTAATGTGTCCAACAGCCTGCCTTGCTCCCCGTTCTGTCTGCCACTTTGTCAGGCTTCATAAAGATGCCACCAGGTCGTGTGTGCAAGTAGAAGGAGAGGGTATAGGATGTCTGATGGATATTCCTGAAGCCAAAGCTTCCACTCCGGAGTGTTTTTGTTTCATCTCTAGGTGCTTGAAGTTTGTTAGTAGAGTTGATTACAAGGCTTTGGACAGCGCAGTGTTTTTCTTTTAGAAGGAAAGTCAGTAGAGGAAGAAACTCCTCCTCCTCCTCCTCCTCTAGTGACTGGAGAGGAGCCGTGCATTCACCCAATGAGGTTCAGAGCACCGTTGTGTTTCTTGATTGTTCCAGACCTTCTAGTGTAGGTACCTCACTGGATCCTGGAGCCAGACTTCCAACACGTTTACAAGGCTGCGATCCCTATAAGCACACCCATACTTACTTTCCAGACCGACTTGCTTGTCTTCTTTCAGTTGAATTTCTGCTTCCCTTGTCGTTTCACCTTTTTCTCATTTCTTATTTTGTTATTCCAAATATCTTTTTATTTACTCTAACTTCAGTCTTACTGTTTCTTTTTTTGTCACTTTTTAATTTCTATAGACAAAATTCCTGGCCTGTCAAGAGAGGGATCCCCACAGAGTGCAACATCTGTCAAGGTACTATGTTTCTTTAGGTTTTCATGAAGGATCAAAAACATTAAAGCATTTTTCTAAATTGTGTGGGGTTTTTTTTTTTTTTAAATTGTAATTACGGCAGTGGAGTCTCAGATGTTCTGTACTTTATTTTGTTTGCATACCATGGTGTTTGCCTATGTCACTGTACAGCGGGATATATCTGGAAGCCCTTAAATTCCATACTCCTAATAAGTGTTGAGTCCCATCAAAGTATGTTAATGGGTTTTAAAGTGGTCCTCATGCAGGGCATAAAAGCCATCGGGCCCATGCTTTGTTTAATTTTGTTGTAAGCGGACTTCAGTCACAAGACTTTGTAATGATATGGGGGAAAGTGTCGACAAAAAAACCCAACTTTTTGTGTCAAATGTGGATATTTCTTGATTGTTTTGCAGATAATGTTTTGTTTTGCTGATGTCATCCATCTCCAACTATGCAGAGGAGTGTAAATACAATCAGTTGTGATTAGGCGCAGTACATGTGGCTGTGGCCACCCAGAAGTGTGGTGGAGAAGTCAGTAGCCCAGGTCATAACTTTATCACAAGATCTTAACCGCAGAGCCAGAAGAAGTGCGTGTGTAACTCTGGGATGTGTTTACACTGTTTATAATGAACAATAGTTCATTTTTACTTTTAAAGAGCACATCTGACTGCGTTTGGCAGACCCTCAGTTTCTGGTTGATATCGCAGGCAATGGGTCTCGTGATTGTGACAAATTAATATGGAACATCGGGCTCACAGGGAATCGGTACTCATCAAGACGCCCAGGTCAATACTTTGTGTGTGTTTGCATGCTCTGACAACTTAAAAAGGTTTTGCTATTATAGTTGATTGTGTGAGGGTTAAAAATACTTTGACTGATGTAATTACATTACCTCTTCTAAATGGAGTCTCTGTGTGCACGTATGCCAGCAACTGTTTATCTGGATGTCAAAATTATCCCATAATCAAGTTTTTTAAAAAATGGTTATTTTAAAAACAACAGCAACAGTTTCAAACCATCTGAATAACACATTGTATACACAAGAAGACAAACTAGTACAAGTGGAGATGTAACTACTTTTATAATCGCATGTATTTTGATAGAAATAAATATCTGAATATACAAAATTAGATATTCCCTCCACAGTTGTGGACCAAAAGAATTCACAATATTATTATAGTGAAATATTAAAAAAACTAAGAAAAAAAAACTTCATATCTGTCAAAATAATGTTTTTGGTTCAAATTTTCTTTATTCATTCAATATGAGCGCATGGAAGTTGCGAGAGTCTGTAACCATAACCATGCATAAGCTTGGTGAATTAAAAACTGATGCTATCATCCATGCATTGGTACAATATAAATATTTCTTTTTTAAATATCACAGTTTTAGTCACAGCCCTAATATACATCACAAAATAGAGTAATTAGGTTAAGTGATATATATACATATCAGATATTTGACACCTCGAGCAAGCTCTGCTCTGAAAACCATTTAACAACAATAAACTTTTCCCTAACATGAAACAGGAAATAATTAAACCATCAAGGACCTGTGCAATGCATGAAGCTTTTATCACTGGCCTATTTATTATTCAGTCAGCACAGTTAAAAGTTCCACAGTTTCACTGTCTAGACACACGCTACAACCATTCAGTTGACTAATGTATGTTATTAACCTAATGTTCCCGTTTTCTACACACACAAACACAGCTTGAAAGAGTTATTAGGATTAAAGAAGTTTTAAAAAAAATTAAAGTGAAAATAAAGAGCTTGGCAAATGTTAATACCGTTAACCTTCAGTTATCCGGCTCATATTTGTCCACTTATTTTTCCCCAAGTATGGTGGGCTAAATCGCTCACTGTTTTCTTCCTCTCCTCACACCAGCAGCAGTGTATCTGAAGTGATCTGTTAACCCCTCAGCAGCTCTGGGTTCATCCACCTTTTCTGTGCAGCTCAGGAAACTTGTATGTAGTTTTTACCAAAGGACGTACAGAGTTCAGCTGTTTGGCTGAAAGATGTTTTCTTTTATGTTATGTTATGTTTCTGAATGTTAAGAGTCAGTATTGCAGCAGATCGAACTCTCATCCTGCTGTGACTCTACGTTGTTGCTTTCCTGCCTTCACACATCAAAAAGGGGCCGTGCACAATGTGCACAAATGATGCATTTACTTTCTGTGATAAATATTTAGCGATTGCTCACTCTGGGGAAAAAAACTAATTTTTTTGTCAGCTCCACTGCTTTGAAAATGACAAACTTAAACTTTATTACTGACAAGCATTTATGGCTTGTACATGTGAAGAAGTTAGACATAAATTCACCTTGACATTTAAGTGCCGTTTAAAGACAGTTTTATGTGCATTCTGTTCAGATTAGTTGTAAGGGTGTGTTGTGGTTCTTAAAATGTGCTGTTCAACCACATTGACATCAAGTGTATATATGCAATCAGAGCAGTCACACTTGATTCAGATGGAAAAGCTGTACATTATAGGCAATATTATAGGCTCAATTTTTCGTTCAAATTCTCCATGGAGATGACGTTGTCACATGGTTCTGCACACATGAAAATAACCTGAGTAACAAATAACAAGACAATCACCCTCGGGTTTATACACGAGGAATTACAAAATACAGCATATAAACAAAGTTCTTTCTTCTCCTTCTAATGATCATATTTGTCAGAACCACCTACCACCACCAAATCAACTGCTGTGATGAAAGTTACTCAGCGCCCCACCCCTCCACACACACACACGCACACTGGTGCTTCTGCTGCTGTGTTTGATCTAGCCTGTGGTGCATTGTTGTGTGTTCTCGGGGCACCAACCCATAACCTTGGCCAAGATGAAAGGGCTGCGCTGTGCCCCCAGTAAAGCTTTGCACTAATGGTCCTGGTCACTGCCTCCTGTGGGGATTCAACAAACACACACGCAGGCTTTCTGGAGCCATCCCAGACAGGAGACACCAAAGACAGGGCCTAAAGAGCACCACTGACTCTGGCTTCAAGCCAGGGTGGGCAGGGAGGTCATCAGCAGGTTTCATCTCAGCACAACAAATTCCAGTTAGATAGAGTGTAATGGTTTACCAGTAAAGGGCACAGATCTGCTGAAGGAAGCAGGAAAAAGTAATACAAATGCTCAAAGCACTACTGTAGAGTGGCATTCAGTCACTGTGATATTTTTAGGAATTCTAGCAGCGTGCATTCAGGAATGGCAGTGTCGGTGGGTTGGCCACTCCACTACTTTAACTTAACAAACAACTGAATATAACTATGAGAGACTTAGGATGACTGGATGATCAGAGTATGAGCCAGCAGATGAGCATGCTGCAGTGATCATAAATGTCATAGCTATTGAATTTTGGCCTCTAAAGTTAATAAGTTCCAAAAAAAAATTGTCACATGCTGAACAGACTGCAAAGAGAGAGATCCTGAGGAACTTTGTGATCCAGTCCTTCCTGCTTGCTCAAACTGTGAGCATTTTGAAAAACTAAGCTGTTACATCAGTGTGATGATGTCCAAACTATTACATGGAACAGTATTAAGGCCATTGTTGTTTCTCCATTTTACAACCAAGAACTAAATTCAGGTCCACTTCTTTTTCAGTTTACCCATTCCGCTGAAACAGTAATGTTTTGATTTATTACAGTTAGCAGAAGATCTATTTTGAGCCTTATCTTGAGAGCGGAGCACGCTTTCCAAGTTAGGCTATGCCCTGCGAGTTGAAATAAAAAGATTCAGATACAAGGGATATTTTTCTGCTGAGGTGCAGTAGATGTGATCTATCATACAAGTCAAAGCATATACATGGGACTTCTCCCAAGCATTGCTTCAGGGAGAGTATTGGAAGGAGGAATAATTGGATGATGCTTTGTGCTGTGGGTTTTTTTTTTTGGTTTTTTTTAGACCACACTCGGCTTTGTGATGTACCATCTCCTGTAATTTCTTTCTAGTCATCTAGGGATGAAGTATGACTTAGTCCATTGCCTGTTTCCCTTAATGTATGAGTGGACTTTAGTCATGGTTGGGCAGTTCTGCTCCTTGGCCTTCAAACTTTAATAGTATCAGGAAATGAGCAAAAGAAATTGACCACCCATCCAAGTCGACCTCATTTCTTCCCTTAGCTCGCTCTTGTGGCTTTCTCAGTAGTATTTATGGATGCCTTGGTTTCCAATCTGCCCATTAGATGCTTAATCATGGCTTGTCTGGCTGTGATTTCTTTTCTCTGAAGATTCTGTCTTAAACACAGCTAAAATGTGAGTTTTATGGTTTTTCGTGTTCTAGATTAGTTCTACTAACCTGCAGGGTTAGTGCTTGGGTAGAACAGCAACATGAATATTAAGCTAAGTTTTGAGTTGTAACAAACATTTTAGAGTTTTCTTTTTAGTCTGTCAAAGGCTCTAGCTATATTTTGTGCCTCAGGTATAGATTTCTATACTGCAAATTCTGTGTATATGTTTTTTCCACTGAATACACTCTGGCTTTTCAGCTTTACTGTGTGCCTCATCAACCACATGTCTCCTTCAAAGTTAAAGAGTCAGTAGGTCATGTCGTAGCACAGCATTGACTGATTGGGCTACAACTTACTGACCTACATCCTTTCCAATTAAGTTGTGTGATTGCTGTAGTAGAGTAGTAGTATGCTTTTTAAAATATTGAATGGTTTTATGATTTCTTGGCATAAATGTTTCATGGCAGAGGTATATACTGTTAGAAATAACCTTTCTGCTGCTTTCTTAGTTTTCCTTAAATACCACTGCAGCTCACGCCTTCCTGTCATTTTCCTTTAGGAGGAGAACCCCCCTCCAGAAGGAGAAAAAGAAGAGCCACTGGTAGCTCCTGTCGTGGAAGAGAGCCAAAAATCTACAGACAACTTTCACGAGCGACGAGCCCTTGCAATCGCAGCCAAAGCCCAGGAGATAGAAAAGGTACTTTTTTCTAATACTTCACATCATTGCGTTCATCTCTGATTGAGGTGATACAGCAGGTTGTCCACTAATCACAGGCCTGATTCTCAAGCTCCTGTGTATTTTCCTTGGTCATGACAATGAATTTGCTCTTGATGGCAGGCAAGAACCTTGTATGGCAGCTCTACCACCAATTATAGTGTATGTTAATGAGTGAATGTGAAACACATTGTAAAGTACTTTGTAGAAATCTGTGGATACATGAAGACTATTTACAGTTTTCTTGTGCTTATAGCAAAGAATAAAAGTCAGATTTGGATTTATATACTATATAGGATTTTAAATTGGTAATCACAATGTATTTCAGGGATGTCTAAACAAATTTGAAGGTGTTCAGTTCTCAGTTGTTCCGTTTGGGGGGGGAATCACTGTATGTCCAAACCCTCTCATTAAAAACTGCTAATTTGTCAGACTTTTCTATAAATGTCAACTTTGGCAATGCAGACCACATTCAGTACTCTTGGCACCACACTCCCATGCATATGGTGGCCTTGGGTTCTCTGACTCACATGTGGCATGCTTTACTGGATAGGCACCACTGAAACAGCCACCTATTATGTTCGTAACAGGCAGGAAATTAACTTTGCTGTCTTCCAGTCACAATGCTGAGTACCTACTGCAATCCCCTAAATAATTTAACTGTTGCAGCCAAATTTAGAGAAACAGTTAATTATTTGAAAAACAGGAGGCCGGTTGCCGTAGTTGCCAGCATTTTCCTGGTAGCTTCTCTTAATCTCCCATCCTGACTCACTGACTGCATAAACCGCTCATTATACAAAATATCTGCTTAATATCGCACAAGGCTCAAGCATCGCCCCCTCGGCGTCTGACTCATCTTTGCAAATGCTCGCACATGAAGCGGTCTGCGCACCAGGGTTTAGAAACATTAGAATGATATACAAGGTACAGGGGACACATAAATGAAGGCAGCAGCTAAGAACAGCTTATTCGCTGTAAAGGGCTGTGCATAAAATAAACTGAGAGGTCGACCGCTTAACAGAGCTTAAAAACACCCCAGGCTCGAGGTTCCAGCTCTGCTCTGTTACCTAATGAAGGCCATTCCTGCACCAGTGAGCACTGCTGGTGGTTTAAATGAGACCATTAAACCTGAGCTAGCTCTACCCTGGAGCACAGACTGCGCCCTCACATTGAGCTGCAGCACAGAGCCTATAGGCTGTTACAGCATTACTGCTGACGCTGCAGCTTCATGCCTGTTTTATAGCCTGTCTGTGTCTTCTCTCTTTTTTTTCTTTTTTCTTTTTTTTATAAGGCAAGCTGTATAACGTCTGAACTGTGTGAGCATTATTTCATGTTTCCAGGTATTATGGAACGATTCCAAAGACCCGTGTCAGAAATCTGTAGGTACTTTACTGCCATTATCAGTATTACTCATAATTCTCTGCCATCTTCTAATGTGGTGATTCAAATCTAGATCTACATGTATAATAAACAGTTTCAAATGAAAACGAAGAGGGGATAAAGTATTGCGTTTTCACAGGGATATGAGGTTTCAGTATTTCCTTTCAGGATTTGCGATTCTTAGATAACCATCAGTTTCTATTGACAGCTGCAGCTTTTTGTTTTCCCCGTGCCTTTCTCTGGCTTTTGTGATCTCCAGATCATCCGTATGTGTAGGTCGTTTGCGATTTGGCAGCGCTCGTTCTCTTCCATGAGAGACTGAACTGTTTATCCCAGAGCTGAGGTCAGAAGATGAGTAATTGAATCAAGATTTTTTTCTTCTCACATAAAAGAAGGATCATGGACCGAAATAGAAAAGGCTGTATTTTTAAGGCGTGACAGAGAATTGCTTTCACATGATGGTCGTTTACCCTCCGAGGTGGCAGACAAACCAAGCAGTCACTGGAAGATGTATAAGCACTTGTCTGGTGACTGGTTTTAACTCCCCATTTTGCTTTGACCCACAGCTAAACACACTTAAGCTGTTCTTTCTTTCTTTCTTTCTTTCTTTTTTTGGCTCTGAAATAACAAAGTCACTTTCTCACGTGCTCTTCAAATTAGCAGCAGTATTCCTGTTGGTGTGGGCACTCGTGTTAAGCCATTTGACAAGTGTCAGCCAGATGTTTGGCTTTCTGCACTCAATCTGGTCTAGCCATCTCTTCTGTACACACAGCCACAAATGCACAGAATCCAGAAGCCCCTCAGAAGCTATCCAGGTCATAATCTGAACTTTGTTTGCATGGCTAAGTGAAGCTGGTCTTCTTGACTTATAGTCTGAACCCCCTTTCTGGTTGTCAGAGTTGACTTCACAGGGCAGACTAACTGGTTATAGTGAGTGACAAGGCATGAGAGGCAGTCAAGGGTATTATGTTTTGCTCCTCGTAGGCCCAGGCTGCCTTACAAAGGGAGTTTTATTTCATTTGTTCAGGGTTCTAAATGCATTTGACAGAAAGTGAGACACTTCCAGCCTCTTGAGGGCTTTTTAGGTGCAAAGATGACAGAGCTGGACTGAGGCGCCAACTCTAATTTTAAAAATTTGTTCCAATTCTCTCATTTCTAAAGCCCTGCACGCTCACGGGCGAGATTTATAAAAAGGATTTGTCCTGCAGGGGTGAACAGCGAGCAAGATGCTCTTATTCTCAAACAACCCCACCCAAAGTTGAGATGTGGTCCTTTCCTTCCTGTCTGGATAACGGGAGGGATTGCAGGAAGAACTTTGTCAGCACATTGTTTAGAAACAGCTCTCCCTGTATTCACAGAAGGTGTAGACCACTCACTGATTGGATCCTTCCTGAGAACGTTTGATCAATGTACTCCGTTATCAGCTGATGAAAAACCAAAAAGGCCATTGCTCTGTAACTACATTCATCATGCTGGGGATGGTGGCTGTTGCAGGTCTCCTCTATGTACAGACTGCTTGGTCTGTCAGTTGCGTAACATCTTCTGCTCAATTGTTTATTGTGCATGAGGAATGTATAGAAACGCCCAGAGGGGACTGTGTTTTTGAATTTGTTTTGTAGTGTTCCCCACAAATTTCCTGTAAAATGATTTATTGAACATTTCCCATCGGCTGCTTTTGTAAACAGTAAGAGACCTGGATAAAGTTGCATAAGCTGTTTGTACTGTAAATCCCTCAGTATGTTTGTGTGTAAAGCTTTAGAAATATCTGAATGGGGTTAGTAGGAAATATGATTTCCCAATGCCGTCCAATTAAAAATGAGTAATTATGTCAACCTGAAAACACAACAGTTTTCAGGGCCAAGTAAAACCAAAGTTAACCACCGCTCTTTTCTAATTACAGGTATTGGTTTGTTATTACAGGTAATCTGTGTGTTTGAGTTGGCAGTACTCCTGTAGTCAATGTGAAATTAAGCTAATCTAAATTAAGTGAAAGTAATTGAGTTTTTTCTTGGTTTCCATCATTACTAAACTGCATTTTAGGTCAGATGTAGCAAGCATCTCCTGTAGGCTGTGTTTTACTGTTCAAACAAATGTTAAAACAAGCTGTAAACAAGCTAACGTCTTTCAGCTAGCACACTTTTAACAGTAAAAGATTTATTGAGTAAATGCAAGTTTAAGTGATCTGTAGCAGTCTTATCTCTGGTGTATATTTGCTCTTGAGACTGTGCTGGGAGACACAGCTAACCTGTCATCCTGGAGGAGTTGGTGATAACTGCAGCCTCTGTCGGTGCAGGTATCACCTCATGCTACCCTTCACCTGTAAAACCATTCGTCTTTTGGGGGTTGTCTCATTGTTGCCTCTCTAGTGCACCTCTGATTAATTTCATTAACACCAAAGTAACTGAAACTGATTAACAACCCCCTCTGCTACTTAACTGACCAGATCAATATCTCAGAAGTCCAAGTGACTTGATGCTATACTGATTAAAAAGTGCTCCTTTAGTTTTTTTAATTTGAGCAGTGTATTACACCTCCATTATTTATCTTCTGCTGACTGTTCACTGTGGGTAGCTCTAACGCAAAAATAGAAATGTTTTATTTTTCCTCCCATTTGTGCTCAAAGCGTTGTGAGCAAGGGTTTGCAAAAACTCTCACAGTGAAATCAAACTTGGTGGAAAAGTAAAAAAATTAAAATAGGCAAATTGGTTTGGCTCTGGATTTTTTTCTTAAAAGTGACTGATAATGATAGATAGTGCACTCGCAGTGTCCTAGTTTAATGTATACTTTGGAAAGTTCCCATCTGTTGGAGAACAAGGACATTAACTCTGTTTGACAGGCGATCTCTATTTGTGATCTTTTCTCCAAGCACACTTTCTGTTCTAGTGAAAAATCTATAAATAAGCCAGCGAGTTAGAAAGCCCCGCAGCACAGAAGCCACTGTTGGTATCCAGTGAATGAAACTCTCCCTTCTTCCGTGGCCTAATTTTACACACACAGGCGTGTGGGCATATGTATAAACACACATGTCCACTCATAACCCTTGTCACTGGAAATCTCCTTGTATGAGACTGGCACGTACAGTTGAGGCTTGATATAATAGGCAGCTGTATCTGTAGTTAGTCTTGGAAAAGAGTTACACGAGCGATGTTAAATGCAGAGACTGACTAGATAAGTAGATAAATAGATAAATATATGTCTAAAAAAATCTCCTAGAAGTTATGTAGTCCATGTATGACAATGGAAAACAACCCAGTCTGTTTGTGTTCAATTATTCTTTGAGTGTACTGGCAAAAAATAGACCAACATATCATTTTGAGTCTGCATTAGAGTCTGGAAAAACTAAAAACTAAACCAAGGAGATGGAAACAAATAGAAACCTAACAGTTATTTCACTTGAACAGACTGTCCTGGTTTTTGTATTTTTTTTTTCTTCCCTCCTATAGTTATCCTTATGTCACATACACCACAGAATATAGCAAAGTTTCTGCGGTTGTTAGATTTCGACCTGCCCCAACGAACTGTCGAATCAGCTCTCTCCCCCTTTGTTTAAACCAGGGGTGTCAAACATAAGGCATAGAGGCCAGAACCGGCCCAGCAAGACTCCAATCTGTCCCACGGGATAGTTTTGAAATGTGAAAGATGGCATAAATATTAGACTTTTAAATGTATTTTCATAGGTTTTAAAGCTTTGGCTACTGATAAACACCTCCCCTACGGCCATTCATGCTACACCAGGGTAAATACGTAAGAGATAAACAATGAAATGTCAGAAAAGTTCCAGTTTTTTCCACTATCTACTACAGAAATTTTTTTTTTACAGTGGGTTCACATGAAATAAAAGGCATTCTAACTGAATTAACAAAATCTTTCTGTTTTAAAATTACAGGACAGTCTTGGCAATGAGCTACCAGAACTTTGTCTGTAATTTTACAGCTCATTTTAAAGCCCAAAAGGTCATCCTAACAGAAGATTATATATTATATTTAATACAGTAGCATTTCTTTATCTTGTGAGACGTGCTGTTGAGATGGCACTTTTTTTTTTCATATCTCAGGGATTAAGTGTGTAATTAAACGTCTTGACACTGATAGAAAGGTGGGGTTTCACTGGTCTGGCCCACCTAAGATCAAAAGCTGTATGTGGCATCGAAGTTTAAACTTTAAACTATCATGAAATAATGGAGGTAGAGATTAGAGAGCCACATCAAGCTTGTCAGCGGTTGTAGTTATTTTAGTAAAGGTGCAGACAAAGTGTTAATTTAGAAAGGGTATTTCTGTGTGTTTTTTAACAAGCATCTTAAGTCTCAAATGTATGTAGGTATGTATTTGTTGAAAGAGCAAGTCCAAAATCTCACGAAAATAAGAAATAAAAGCTCCCCTTGTGTTGCCGAATATTTGTGAGAGTGGGAATCCAGGACACGCTGTGTTATTTTCCGTCCCCTACAAAATGTAAACTGGGCCCATAAATATTATCTTCAGTTGAGTGGAATGATATTTTCCCCTTCGTTCTCAGCTCATTTAAAGGATCACGACTTAAAAGCAAATCTCTGTTTTGGTATTGTGCAAATCAAACCACTTTGTGTGGAAGCACAAGCTCCCTCCATTGTTTTGAGACATTATAGGCTCAGTGTGAAGTGGCGGCTCCCAAACTAGATTTCAGCACCTCCTCTTTGTCCCTCTAACACCTGTTACAAGCCTCCGAGCTACCACTGAAGTGTGGTTTTTACTGCGTCTTTGGGCTACCCTGTCCTATATAAAGTGCCCCTATTAAACTTGAGAGGAAGAGTGTTAATCTTTTGGCGCTGTATGAGGTGTGTTAGCACTAGAGTGATCAGCTTAGGCACAGTGACGCTGGAGTATTTACACCTAGGCGACAGGTAGAGCAGGAAGGAAACAACTCCCCATCCCCTCAATTAAGAGCTTTTCTCTCAAAGCTGTGCCTGGTAACACTTTTACATAGCTGAATCTAAACTGAAAAAGGGTGGAAATGTCTCCTGAGTGGTTTTTGAAGTTTTCCTGTTGTTTGTCTCTTATTATTATTTTCTTTTATTTCATCTTTTTTCCCTCGACCAGGTGTATCGTCAGGACTGCGAGACATTCGGAATGGTGGTGAAGATGCTGGTGGCTAAAGATCCCAACTTGGAGAAGCAGCTGCAGGTTCCCCTCCGAGAGAACCTCGGGGAGATCCGTGAGCGTTGCCTAGAGGACCTCAAACACTTCATCAGCGAGCTGGATGACGTCATCCGGCAGCCCGAACCTTCCACCTGTGACTCATCCACTCCCTCTACATCCCAGTCAGGTCATAAACTTTCAAAGACAGCAGTCAATCACAGCTCATCTTACTGACGCATCAGCCCGACATGCTCTGTTAATGTGAGACGGAGGAGAAAGGCTTGACAGTTTGAAGTCTGGATTGTTCAGCTGAGCGTATTCTACAGCAGCTCAAGCTGAAAAACAGGTAACCGTGGAGAAAACAGGTAACTATGGAGAGAGGATATCGTTTGCAGGAATGACCAGTGTTATTTTTGAACGGACCGTTTTTACCTTCAAGTTCTCTATGGAAATTTATCAATCATAAAAAAATTTCTGTTAAATTTTGTCAAGAGAAACACGTGTTCCTTATTTAAAATTATTCTCGTCTCGCATTGTGAAAATGGTTAACAAGGGGTTTATTATTTAATCTTCTTTTTGATGAGAATATTTTGTGGAGAGCAGAGATTCAGTTCTCCAGCATGATCGGTTTTTGTAGTATTTTCAGCTATGTAAATTTTTCTTTTGTAGCAGATATTTGACTTGGTGCTGCTAAATTTACAACAGGTTGACATTCTTGTATAAATTTGTACTGTACAAAAAAAAACAGTTAAATTCATTTTCTTTGTCTTGTCTTATTTTGCGCTTGAACCCTATTCTACATTCATCCGACAAACTGGATCCACGCGTTATGAGTGGCTTGCAAAAGTATTCGGCCCCCTTGAACTTTTCCACATTTTGTCACATTACAGCCACAAACATGAATCAATTTTATTGGAATTCCATGTGAAAGACCAATACAAAGTGGTGTACATGTGAGAAGTGGAACGAAAATCATACATGATTCCAAACATTTTTTACAAATAAATAACTGCAAAGTGGGGTGTGCGTAATTATTCAGCCCCCTTTGGTCTGAGTGCAGTCAGTTGCCCATAGACATTGCCTGATGAGTGCTAATGACTAAACAGAGTGTACCTGTGTGTAATCTAATGTCAGTACAAATACAGCTGCTCTGTGACGGCCTCAGAGGTTGTCTAAGAGAATATTGGGAGCAACAACACCGTGAAGTCCAAAGAACACACCAGACAGGTCAGGGATAAAGTTATTGAGAAATTTAAAGCAGGCTTAGGCTACAGAAAGATTTCCCAAGCCTTGAACATCC